>JABUQX010090674.1:5000-10000 GCA_015478945.1 Trachelipus rathkii | reverse complement strand
AGAGAAATCATAACAATGACCCACATGGAAGACGATTGTTCCTTAGATTTTGTAAGTCTTTCCATCCAATAAGACCGATTCAAAGCTTCTTATATGAAAATATTCAAGTGAAGATTAAAAACTTAAAAGAGCTCGCAACTTCTTTGGTCAGAAAGGCATCTCTTGGGGTTACTTCCCAAGTGAAACTATGCAATATGATTGACCAATTCATCGAGTTCGCCATAAGAGATGACCATCTAAACAAAAGCCTCTTGACCCCCAGCAAGCAAAGATGCTTCAAAAAACTCTCGGTAGTCACAAAAAAAAGCTTCTGTTGGAAGAAAAAGAACAACGATATGAAGTTCAGCGTAAACAATCCACATCAGATTCCTTCTCGAAATTGAAAATGTTTGATATAGTCAATTTTGCGGAAAATAAAAATATTTTAGCGATACTTATCAATGTCTACAGAATCAGTGACAAAGAATCTATTATAAATCAACTAAAACCAGACAGAATCAAAACAATAATATGCATTCTTCTAGCTTCTTTGACCATTGCAACAGGAAAGGGGTCTGCTGAAGGGATAAAAATGACCGTTAAATTAACCAGGGAAGCTTTAATGGAATGGGCGAAAGAAAATGCCGGTGACAACAATGGAGCAATCTTCAAATTACCCATCTCTTACCATAGAGCGGCTTCTTCCGGTCAAACAGCTCATTATTTCGGAAATCCTATCTTCGCAAAAGCTCTAACTTCTTATATAAAATTTGTACTTCTAGTACACCTCGGAAGATCTGTTCGTGACGAGGATTTTCTCTTTCGTAATCCTTCTGCAGCCGAAGCTCTTCATTTCTTTGATAATTTTTTTTGCTTTGTGCTGGTCTTTCCTTCTGCTTCAACTGCAACCCCTTCTGTAAATTCTTTTCTTTCAATTGCTATAAGTCCTCCTTCTTCCTCTGCTATTACTTCATTTACATTTTCTCTTTCTTTTGTCTCTAAGAGTTTAATCTCTTCATTTTCATCCTCCTGCAGTCCAAGCTCTTCAATTATTTGATCATTTTTCTGCTTTGGCTAGTCTTTCCTTCTGGTACAACAACAACCCCTTCTGTACCTTTTTCTCTTTCAATTGCTAAAAGTTCTCCTTCTTCCTCTGCTATTTCTTCATTTACATTTCCCCTTTCTTTTGTCTCTAATAGTTCTATCTCTTCATCTTCATCCTCCTGCATTCCAAGCTCTTCATTTATTGGATAATTTTCTGCTCCGACTCCGAATCCTTTCTCCAAATTTCAACCTTCTACTAACATTTCAATTTTTTAAGGGGGCGGCGCTCCCATCCGGGGTGCGTCTTAGACGAGGTAACGTCACCACCTAGCGTGCTGCCAAATTTTAGACCGAGACGATAAGAATAGCCTGTAGTAGGAGTAGTCACATAGGGACGGTGCAGTGCCGTGTGGGGCCATATACGGTGATAATATATATATATATATGTAATATATACCTGGGTGAGAGGGGATACCCACTCTAAAAATTATCTTTATATCCAATACCACCTAAATAAGTAGGGGTATAAGGTAGGATAAAATATAAATCAAAATCTTACCCATTTGGTTATTTTAATTGTTATGTTTATTATACCGGTAGGTAGCTATACATATTACCTCAATATCACATATATAACCAAAAAAATTGATAGACTAACTATTCTTTTATCCTGTGTCAAAAGAGAGTAATATTTGAAAAAAAACCACGCTTCTCACTCAAATAGCTTCTCTGTCTCAGGAAATGATAATCAAGTGTGATAGATTATGTTCTTGCTAAAAAATATAAAATGAGAA
Source organism: Trachelipus rathkii (assembly GCA_015478945.1). Taxonomy (NCBI): domain Eukaryota; kingdom Metazoa; phylum Arthropoda; class Malacostraca; order Isopoda; family Trachelipodidae; genus Trachelipus; species Trachelipus rathkii. Next base: position 8,183 of record JABUQX010090674.1, on the reverse strand, counting down.
GTGTAAGAAAATATGTCAAAACGTAAGAACTAATGCGGGTGGATATAAAAATACCATCTCAATAATTTCCGAGGACATGTGGTGTTCTTCTCATAACCAGTGCACACTAGCCAATGAAAGTTCAAGAGTAGAGTTCAAGCGACGCATCTATACTCAAAAGTGAAATATACACAAAAGTCTCATTTTACGCCTCCACCAAGCGGAAGTTTCCCCCTCTTCTCAAGAACTATGTCTCTACTATCTTAGCATCCGACCCGTGCACTTAGCGAAGTCATCACAATACTAAGCGCATCGCATGTCGTACTGGTGTCCAATCCCAACCTCCACGATATCACGTACTCTTTTAAGTATACAAAATAATCGTAAGCATGCTCTTCACCGAAGAGCTCAACCAAATTCGATTCAATAGAAAATTATACTAAATATACAAATATTCTAAAGTCCTATAGATAGCTATGTCTATGCATAATTAGATATACACAAAGAGTTTCTGAAAACAACACTTATCTAGTGCCCACATATTTCAACGAATATCTGTGTTTGAATATATATAATATAAAACTAGTTATATAGAATCACAATCCCGTATCAATAGAAGAGCAATTTTCTGCAAAAAACAAGAAAATGTGTAAAAATGCATGTTGACACGAGCTCATATATATAATATTCTATCTAGCACATCCAACTCCTATCTTAATGTCGAGGTCATCTCGTCCCTCGCCTGCGCGGCGCTGTTCCTCCGCCCCCTCCCTACCCCGACGGTCTTTCTTATGGCGCACGACACAGCCGCCCACTCCCGTCTAGACCACTTTCGTGCGCTCTATCGACTCCCCTAATTTTTTTCTTTTTTCTTTTATTATACTAACAGCTTGTGTAAAATAAGCCTATGTACTCAGAACCTACTCTCATATATCATATATACATTATAGTTCTGTGTATATTGTCAAAGTTATATGTCGTCGATTATATCTATTCGAGAATATGTCATTTTTTAATTTTTTTTTTTTTAATTTTAATTCACTATTTATTGGATCTAAAATTCTTGTCTAAAAGTAAGAATATAAGCGTACTTTTCAAAATAAAAACTTTTAATACACGCTGTCTTGCTTGCGTGGCAGAAGTAACTGTCCTATGCGTCCAGACTTTTGTTGTACGCACCAGAGAGCTATTTCAAGGTGCTCATATCGCTTAAATTTTGTAATTATTACTAATATTATAAGAATTTAGTTTTTACTAATTTGTGTAAAAAATAAATAGTTTAATTAATATTATAACAGGAGTAAATTTAATCCCTGCACAGCGAATGACCGTTCTTACCACTAAATCAACTTTTTATGATTAAGATACTCACTATATACTCATTTAACGAATCAAAATTATTATAGTCTGCCTTTATACCTATTAAATAAATCAATATATTATATAGAAACTAGAGCAGAAAGGAGAGAGACATCAAACATTATTCAGGATCTTTATGCTATAATACATCATGTATACAATTATGATTATTATATTATAGTTCCATTAGTATTTTTACGAGACGCCGAGCAAGAAGATTTGCAAGTTCTCATTTTACATATTTATTATATTATTATTATTACGATTTGAGATGCGATGGGAAAAGTGAAAGGCATTCTTTATTTTTATTTTTATTATAAGTATTATTTATTAGAGTTTTACTAAATTTATTTTTTGAAATCACACTTTCAAATAAGTCTAAAAATCTTATTTGAGAGTGAACCTTCGGAGGAAGGCGCCTCAGGGTCATGCCCGATTTTTTATCAAATAATATAATCTTTGTAGGATCATTTTATATATATATATTGATTTTTCATTCGTTCTAAGAAGTGATAAATAACATCAATGATAATTAGTCAAAATTTTTATTTTTAGATTTAAATGTTTTTTATAAATTTTATTTGTTTTTTTGAATGTAAAATTTAATTTTTATCTTATAGTATTACTCCTTCATCCGGTATTATTTTAGAATATAGGGATAGGACGTTTCCGAATATATTCTTTTATGTTATTTGAATTTTATAGGTATTATTAGAAGCATATCTGATGTTTATATGATTTTATATGCCAGATAAGGTATGAATATATTATTATATATTATCCATATAATAGTTTATTTTCAGTAGAGTATAAGGTAGTGATATTAAATTTTATAGTAGAGGTGATTTACTATATCATATAAGGTGTTGTGTACCAAAGATGAGGAGAGGATTATTATCTTCGTACTATATACAAAGTTGTTATGTGTCTTAAATTAATTATCTGTAAGTTTAATTTCAAGGCGTGCATGAGTAGAAGATAAATGTGATGACTAAGTATTATGTGTGGCGAGAGATAGATGAATTTTTAATATCACCCGATTTCACGCTTAGCGATGTGGGTTTTGATGAATAATATTATGTTTCGATTTATTTATGATAATTGATTAAATCATGATTTTATTTTTATTTAGTGGATGTATCGTTGACAAGTTTTTATTTCTGATTTTTATTTATTATATATATTTAGTATTAATGTATTTTTAGTTATCAGTGTAATTATACGAATATGAACTATGAGTGATATATATGTAATTTATTTCTACGATAGTATGAGAATTATTATTTATTATGTATATGTCTTTAATTATGTAGACCATTAGATTCTATTTAGTTATTACTTAGTCTATATTATGTGTAGTGGAAATAATTGTTTTATTTATTTATTATTTTCATCTATTATTTAAATATGGAATTTATTTATTTGATCTTATGTGTATATTATATTTAATTAATATATATATATTTAATTTTTAGTGTGCATTGACTATTTCTTACAATTTATCTTTATTTTGATATCACATATCTTAGAGATATGATCCATCTCTCTGGATATTATTTATTTATAAAGAACTTATTTGTTCATTAAATGCAATTATTCAAACATTGTCAGTCTCTACCACATTTAATAAAATATGGTGCACGAGAGATATATTATAATCAGTATGATTACTTGAATTGACATTTTTTTTCTCTCCAGGATGATTATATATTTGAGAATTAATGTCTGATATAATGCAATATTATTTTTTTCTCTCCACAGGTATATTTTGGAGTATGTCTGAAGCATATTTCTCTCCGATTAATATTTTAAGAATATATGTCTGATTAACTATCACCACCGTAT
>JABUQX010090674.1:0-2500 GCA_015478945.1 Trachelipus rathkii | reverse complement strand
TATATAAAAAGAAATTCAAATAAACAATAATTAATAAAATACTTACCAATAAGAAAATATTGCTCAAAATAAGTGAGTATGATAATATGAATACTAAACAATTATTATTATAATTTTGTCTATATCTATTACATATAAACACTGGAACATACATTTATTAAAAAAATGTGATAAGTATAAAAAGCTTCAACCAAACATAAATATTTCATTCAATATTATCTATACTTCGATTCATTCTCATAATACAATCAATAAACTATATCGCTTGCTTATACCTTAGCCTCTAATTAAATCCTACTTAACTGTTCTCATAAATAGTATAAGTATAAAACAACTTATTAACCAAGTAAAGAGCCCTGTATTTGCTTTCACACGCCTCTCTATGGACTGTCTCATGACATGGCCCCCTTGAACTTGCAGTTGGCTTTTCAACCAAACTTTACTTATATTTCTTGAATTATTAGTTTACAAGAATAATGTAGGATAGGATATCTATATTACTTTTTCATGATCAGATTACTATAGTCATAAGTATTTCCAATAATTAGAGGAAGTTGCATTTGGATTATTTTATCATGCAGTGTGATACTATTTTCTACTATATAGTGTATACCCGATAACAGTGATATAGAGTTCTCTATATCTGGTGAGTAATCTATCATCATCATACTATTAATTATCATAAATATTATTCATTCTGACCTCTGACTTTTAATCTCATGTCTTCTATTGATGTCTTTACTGAAGCATATAAATATAAGTGTCTGAAGCATCACATATTCCCGAATCGTCTAGTAATACCACTGAATTAACGTATTGGATGTTATAGGCAAATAAACTAAAATCATCTTTACTGCCTTCTATATCTATGAGATTATTAAGATAAGTACTTCAATTGATAACAGAATGTGTACTAAGAGGTCCTATTCACACCCAAGAGAATTTCTGATATTTGATTGTAAACCTAGCAGGGATAAGTATAATATCTGAGCTCTAAAACAATTAATGAGTATTCCATCAAGACAGTAAATGCTAATTACGTCTTCAAGTTGTAACTGGGCCTTTAAGGTGACCACGTTTTGAATAACCCTAATATTGAGCGAACAATAAAATCCATATTAAGACATATTGTAACCACGAGGAAGTGGCATACAGGGACCAATTATCTATCGTATTAAATTGCCTATAAAATCAGTTGGAAGTATCTACACTTCCTTATGCCGTGAGCAGTATATCCTTAACCATAAGCATATTAGATTATGAATAAGTAATTATTTTGTAACATATGAGTAATCTAACTATCAATGGAACCAAATGATATGAGTCATGGACGGAATATAATATATATTCTGACAAATGAGTGAGGTAATTATGTAATTATATCATATTATATTATCTGTTAATGCAGATCAAGCATTGTATCAGCCAATATCTATTAACCAATAATAATCCACTATTGTTGGTAAAAATTAAAGAACAAATTTATTTACTCATCAATACTTATATTGTGATTACTAGTGTCGCCAAAGGTAGTCTTCAATAATTATATAAGTATGAAGAGCATACCCATAACCAAGACAGATGAGTTACGATTCTAAGCTTTCATGCTACTATCTAATATAAACTCACAATGCATGACTCCTTACCTATCACTCAAATCCAAGTGGTTAACATCGTTGAGTCACCACAATACCTCAAAACTTTTATCATATATGTAATGAGTTTCTTATTAGAAGATAATAAATCATCAAGTAATGATTTGAGGAATAACTTCACCAGGTTTCCTTTATTCGTTATTAAAAGTACTTTCTACTGGAATGTAATTAAATGAGTAGTACATAATAGTATATATACTTATAATTCCACCATGATCAATCATACTGCAATAATCTAAAGTTTATGCCTTCTTGCACTTAAATACTTGGATATAAATCTTGTATAATTGACTTAGATTATATTACTATGCTTTATGTGATTAAATACAGTAGATAACATTAAGTATTGGATTCATTTGTACTACTTATCCAATCAAAGAAATAAGGTCAAAATACAATATTGCTCTACTATTAATCGTATATAGTAATCGTAATCATTGATAATATATTCGTATATCAAATATAAATATAATATAATGTATATAATTCATGACTTTTTTCTTGTGCCCTTTTTACTTTATTGTGATCAACCACAAGTCTCCTGTCTCCCTCAGTAATTAATCCAGCATCCAATAATGCATCTAATTTATACTAAGCAGCTATATTGAGTAAAGCTACGTAGACCTAGACACCATACTCTTAAATACATTTATATGTGCTCACAATATGCAACCATGCGCAATTTGTAAGTTAGGTATAAATATATATAGCTATAATAAATTTAAAATTAAACTAACTATACATGAAGTAGAAGCTACATCAAATCATCACATGGAATTGCAAAATAAGGATCTTCAGATTCTTCATCTGTAACATCAGTTGTCTCTTCATCTTCGTCGGAGAAT
>JABUQX010090673.1:22500-25296 GCA_015478945.1 Trachelipus rathkii | reverse complement strand
TTTCTATATTTCTTTTTAACGTTGGCTCGAGAGCTCGTACGGGAAGGGGACAGAGGAGGGGCGGGACGAAGTCACCCCCCGTTCACTCCCCCGCGTAGGGCCGAGAATCCCCGACTCTATCCATCGTTCTTTTTTACCCGTGGGAGGGGTATTCGTTAGTGTTAAAAAAAAAAATCAACACTTTGGGCACCTTACGTGTTCATTCGGCAATTAGGGAAATCTTCAAATTCTGCAAAAAACGTAATTCTTCAACATTTTAAATAATTTTAATTTTTTTTTTTATTTAAACAAATTTTTAAGTTTTTAATTTTTTTTTTATTCCGCGCCTCGCGGTAAAACAATATCTCCTGGATTAAAAATGATATTTATTTTTCGTGTAGGCTGTTTATAGTTCTTCTAGTTACCATGTCGTGAACCTGTTCGGGATGCGTACCTTATATATATATATATAATATCACTATATATATATATATATACTATACTATACTATTTTATATATATGATATATATATTATATAATTATATATATATATATATATTATATACTATGATATATACTATATATATATATAATTTATATATATATATATATATTGGTGAAACTAAAGAAGTTACCCACATGATATCTGGAAAACTAAGATAGGTACAAGAAAACTGATAACATATATGGAATCAGCGTATGAAATTTGTATGGAAAATGAATTTTTTTTTATTATTATTATTTTATATCTCCAAAACTAGATACGGTTACAAGAAAATTTTAGACAACCATATTTTAGAATCAAGCGTCATGAAATATGCATGAAATTTATTTATTTTGTTAAGCTAAAAAGAATACCCAGAGTTAAAACGCAAAAGATGCAAGGAGTCAGGGTCTCTTCGGCCTCCTGGGGATTGACGGGTTTTGAGCGACTATTTCCCCCCCTCCGGGGAGAGTCTCCAGAACCCCCGCTCTTTGGTATTTGGGTGTCGCGCGGGGTTCCTCCTCCCCTCCCATACATGGTGATGGAAAACGTCCCCCCCTCGTGTCCCACCCGTCGGCTTCGAGCCCCTAAAAAATATATACGCTAGAAAAAGAAACAAGAAAACGAGACGTCTAGGCTCAACGACTTAAGGAAGATATAAAAAAAATAAATAAAAAAATAAAATAATTTTTTTTTCATTTTCCATACAAATTTCATACGCTGATTCCATATATGTTATCAGTTTTCTCGTCCTATCTCTAGTTTTCGAGAATATCATGCGGGTAAACTTCTTTAGTTGGTTATATATACATAATATTATATTATATACTATATATATATATATATATATACTATATCATATAATACTATAATATATAATATTTATATATATATATATATATATTATATATATACTATATATACAACACATAAATAAATTATTTTGAAAATATAATATAAAAATATATATATATATACTATATATACTATTATTATATATATTATATATATATATATAATTCATATATATATATATATATTAATATAATATATATATACTATAAATATATAATATAGTGCACACACATAAAGTAATCCTTATTCCGGAACTATTTAGAAAATTTAAAACTTCCTCCTTAGATAAGAGAATCTGTGCTGTAATTAATTATATTACGATTAAATAATTGGCATGCAAAAAAGATCTCAAATTAATTCTAAGAGTATAAATAAGTTGAATTTCCATTTGTTATTTATAACCTTTTTAGAACGGAAATAAGACAATCACTAAAATACTAAAACGGTATTATATATATATATTATATAATATATATATATATATATATAATATATATAGTATATATATATTATATATATATATATATATACATAATAATATATATATATATAATATATAATATATATATATACGTATATAATATATGAAGACCAGGGACGGGGAATGAGGAATAATAAACCAATGGATGATAGTTTGAGGGGTGAGAGGGGTCCCCTCTTTAGGCAAGGGGGCAGCATGAGCCCAACTCTCCACTCAGGTTTCTAGCAGTTAGGCAAATTCGAAGTAGACGACAGAAATAGAAGTAAGACCGAAGGCAGAAAGAAATAGTTTTATCAAGAAAACCCATCACCACCTGCCCCATTCTCTTTATGGGGCAGTTTCACCGGGAAATGCGTTTTGAAAATGATTCTGAGGTGACATATAAGTTGTTGAGTTTTTGAAGAGTTTGAATTTATCGAAGGGTAATTGCTAATATGAAGGTAATTCCTAAAGGGGCACCGCCCTTGTGAAGAATATCACGAGAACAAGCAGAGGTAAACCAAGGTTTGCTAGTTTGGTCGAAGGAAAGAATGTAGGGAATGTGACGACTTCATTCACAGACGAATATTATATAATATATTATCATATATAATATATACTATATCATTATATACTATAGTACTATACTATATAATATATATATAATATATATATATTATAATATATATATACTATATATATTATTATCATCATTGCAGGAGTAAAACATGAAATATTCGGAATTTTCGTCCTTCATGACTTTTGGTTCATTGCCGACCTTGATCGCGTTTCAAAAATCTATTTGGGTGTTGATATTCCACCAATTTCGCGGCGGACTGGTAATTAATGCATCTCATTTATATATATATATATACTAATATATATATATATATATATATATAGTAATAATATATAATATATATATATCATTATAAAATTGTTGCACTCATTAACAAAGTGATTGAGCTTGTCTCTCAAGCTTCGGCAGCTTAATTAATAATATTATATATATATATA
>JABUQX010090673.1:0-15000 GCA_015478945.1 Trachelipus rathkii | reverse complement strand
AATAATACTATATATATATATATATATATATATATATATATATATATACTATATATAAATAATATATATATATATAGGAAAGAAAGAAGAGAGAGAGAGAGAGAGAGAGAGAGAGGAGAGAGAGAGAGGAGAAGACGAGAGAGAGGAAGGAGAGAGAGAGAGAGACAGTTTCGTTTACGGCCACATTTCGAAGTAGTTACAAATTTTAGTGTATGTTTGAACATTGAATTTTTTATATTGAATCATTTTTAATTGGAATGTTTAATTATTTGAATATAATTAATTATTGCGTATTTTTCATTATTTTTATTTTATTTTTTTTATAAACACCTCCTCGTCTTGAGAATCACCACGTGAAACGAAATCTTTGAATCGAACCGTAAAAAGCACGTGGCAGACGTCCGTGCTATTATTCTCTTAATTTAAACAATTAGATGTGTTTGAGACATGAAAATTTTTTCTATTTGAATCATTTTTATTGAATTTTAAGTATTTGAATTAATTAATATTTGCCGTAATTTTATTTTTATTTTATTTTTTGTATATAAAACATCTCTCATCCTGAGAAATCCACGTGAAACGAAATCTTTGAATTCGAACCGTAAAAAGCACGTGGCAGACGGCCGTGCTATTATTCTCTCTAATTTCGAAAATTTTATTCATTTTATTTGAATTATTTTATTCATTTTTATTTGAATTATTTTAATTATTTTATTATTTTTAATTTTTAATTATTTGCGTAACGTAATTATTTTCATTATTTTAATTTTATTTTTGGAATTACAGCGCGTGTTGATAAGTAACACGTTTCTTTTTACTGTTCCAGTCAAGCCATAAACCAGACATGTGCGCGCGCATCTACAAGCGAGAGAAGAGAGAGAGAGAGATGACGAGAGAGAGAGAGAGAGAAGAGAGAGAGAGAGAATGAAGAGAGAGAGAGAAGAGCAGAGAGAGAGAGAGAGACAGTATATATATAATATATATTATATATATATATAAAATATTATATATTATATTATAATATTATATAATATAATATAGATATATATATCATATATAATATAATATATATATAATTATATATATATAATAATATATATATATATATATTAACCTTGTTGACCACTGGAATTTCGGCGTGTCCTTGCCGGATACCCTGATACCCACCTGAAACTGCCCACCTAACCTAACCTAAATCTGGCCTTTTGATAAACTTGATCTAAACTTAACTTGACATAACCTAATCTAAACCCTAAACCTATCCCTAACCTACCTAAACCTAACCTTAAACTAAACCTAACCAACCTAAAACCTAACCAACCATAACTACCTAACCTACCTAAACCTAACCATAACTAACCTACACCCTAGCGTACACTTAACACTTACATTTACCACTTATACACACGAAATAAAACCACGAACAACCCTTTGGTCTTCCATGGGTCAATTTTAGCCCCCCTAATTTTAGGACTAAACATTTTTATTAAAAAAACATTTTCGCGAACCTAACTTTAACTCATTACAGACATCTTTTTATTAATACTTTAATTTATAAATTTTAAAAATTGCATGTAAAAAGAAAAACAGAAGAGTTCGTGATATATAAACATTTTTTTACAAAAATTGTACGAAATTTTATATAAAAAAAATATACTTTACAGACCTGAAAGCAGTAAATCAGTAATCAATAGAGGTGTTTACCTTAACCCTAGGGGGTGATATATGCTTTTTTTTTACTGTTGTTACTGCCTTTAAACTCATGGTTTTTACTGCTTTAACTCATGTATTACTGCTTTAACCCTATATGTTTTACTGCTTTAACTCACATATTATTAACATTACCATACCTTAAAGCAGTAAATCAGTAAATCAATAGAGGTGTTACCAACACCTAAGGATTAGTATGCTTTTTGTTTTACTGCTTACTGCTTTAACTTTCTGTTTTACTGCTTTAACTTTCTGCTTTACTGCCTTTAACTCATATACATTACAATACCTTTAAGCAGTAAAATAGTAAATCAATAGAGGTGTACCTAATCAACTAAGGATTAGTGATGCTTTGTTTTACTGCTTTACTGCTTTAACTTTCTGCCTTTACTGCTTTAACTTTCTGCTTTACTGCTTAACTTTCTGCTTACTGCTTTACTTTCTGCTTTACTGCTTTAACTTTCTGCCTTTACTGCTTTAACTTTCTGCTTTACTGCTTTAAATCATAACATACATACCTTAAAGCTCAGTTAAATCAGTAATGTCAATAAGAGTTTACCGTAACATCCTGAAGGAACTAGTATGCTTTTGTTTTACTGCCTTACTGCTTTACTGCTGCTTACGTGCTTTTTAACTTTCTGCTTTACGCTTTTTACTTCTGCTTTACTGCCTTTAACTTTCTGCTTTACATTAATGCTTTAACTTTCTGCTTTACTTTCTTTAACTCTATGTTTTACTGCTTTAAACTCATATATTTTATTAACATTATGTTTTTTTTTATTTCGTTTTAATACTTTATTTATTTCATTATTACATTTTTAATATTTAAATTATTATTAATATAATTATTAATTATCTTACTATTATTTTGTAATTAAATTTTATAATGTATTGTTCTAGTACTAGTCGTACTATTACGTTCATGCCATTATTATATAATACTTAGAGACATCACAGTATGCACTAGTTGACACTTATACACACATTCACTATGACACTCTACTACAGCACATTCACATGCACAGCTTAGCATCTTTACCCATAGACACTTAAGCATTTACAACTTAACTATCACACCACAACACACACATTATTACTGGTGTCGACTATGACACTTATACACACATTCCTTATGAACATTTACATTTACCCATAGACACTTACATTTACACTCACGACACAGTCACACCCAGCAGATTACTTACCAAACTCTCACACATATCTTACTTACACACGCAGATCCTAATACCTACACTTCACACACAACCCAGATTTACTTGACGATCACACAAATTTACTTACACACTAGCACAAACACACAACCACACACACACACACACCTCAACTACACATAATAACATATAATTTATTTAAAACATTTTGTTTTAATTAAGCACGTACATTTATATTTATACATTCAAATATAACTAAAATTTATTTCGAAGTACTAAAACTTCATTAATAATAAATCAATCCATTACTTTGACAAAGAATTTATGATTAACTGTAATACCTTTTGTTTATAAATTTTATAACTATAAGTTTTAAAATAACCCTTTACTAAAAATTTATTGAAATTTTTATTTAAAACCATATATATTACTGATTTTAAAGCAATAATTCAGTAATCAGCCCCTAGCACCCCGCTACACCAAGCTATGCACGTTTTGTTCTAATGAACTATGCCTTTACATCATCTTTAGCATGAATAAGTATGAAAAAACAAAATAAGTTTCTTCTCGCTAACATAAACATGTATTTATAAATCTTTCTAAGTTCTTATTTAAAAATAACAATTATTCACTACATTTATATTATTCACTCGATTGTTAACTAAAATATTTCAAAGTTTTTTAAATGATTCGGGTTTTCGTATTTATTATTATTATATATATGTACATTGACATTCCATCACGAGAAAACACAAACACCCGCACTGCTTACAGATACGAAACTGACTCTCTCTGTAAAATGTGTTGTAGGATAATCCTTTTTGTATCCCGCGGCGATTAGCCTAATTCCAGGTCAAAATATATTTCAAACTGACCTTTTCTGTAAAATGTGGTGCAATAAACTACGTTAGGCCAATTTAGGCCTAAATTAGGAAGCCTTTTTTGTAGACGTCTAATTTAATCCTATACCAGGTCAAAAAGGTAATCCAGTATAGACAAGAATCATTGTTATTATCTATTTTATAAATATATTTCAAACTGAAACATGCTGATCGGTAAGATCCTTAAGCAGGTAAAAGGAAATGTTTTCCTTACTTGTGTTTGGTCGGAGTAGTTTTCCCCTAACTCATAAGCTAACCACCAGGGCCCAGCATGAACCCCACCCGCAAAGGCAGCCAACCCCGCACCGTGGTTGCGTCCGCGCGCTCCCGCCCGCCGCGCTGCGCCCGCAGGCGCAAATTCTGCCGCGTTCCGCCCGCCGCGTGCGCCCGCAGGCGCAATATTTCGCTTCCCGCCCACCGAGCAGGTAAGAAGGAAAGTTACCTTCTTGTGGTGGAGAGTAATCTATATCTCTATATGACTCATATGTATTGGTTCGAGAATATTTATCTCTTTTTTGGTTTCTACGTCTTGTGTAAAAACAAGTTTTTCATATTCCTGAACCTGGGACTCTTTATTTAAACTCATTAAACATACATTAAATATTTATTTAAGAAGTAAAAAAATATAGGATTAATAAAAACTTTACTATAAAATTAGAAATTTAATAATCATATTCTTACAGTAATTATATTATTATAATTATATATATATATTATAATATATATATACTATAAATATCATATATTATTATATATATAATTATTATATATATTATATATATATATATTATATATTATAATATATAAGTTAATAACATTAAATATATACAAGTGTTAAATATATTTACAAACATAAACCAATAATTAACATAAAATATAATGACAGGAATATTATTATATATTACACTTCCACATAAATTTTGCCTATTTTATATTAAAATTCTTTTTTTCTTTGGAAACATGCCAATTATTTTTATCATTATCGATGATATAGGTTAGAACCTAAGAAATACCTTCAGTTAACAACATACGTAAAAAGTTCCCGGTCAGATATCATAGTATATTTACATTCTGGGTCACCTGCATAAATACTTTCCTGCCATTGTTTTCTAAGTAGTAAATGAATTTTTGTACGTCGATAGGAACTTAGGAGAAGCGATCATGATGGTACCGATAGGGATCAGTTTTCGAATTTTCCCCCATTGGGTTGTTCTTAAATGCGTAGTATTCTTCTGGTGTGTATAACATAGTAATGAATTAACGGTTACCCGTAATTAGATACACATATGTCTTCTTATCCTTTGCATTAACATACGCTTACGTACCTCGAAACGATGATATATTTTCATTACTGCGCATAGGCCTGAAAATGTAGAATCCAAATGAGCTAGGTTCAAATACGCGTTTTCATTATTTCTCACAACCATAATCTAACTCCAAGCTGGATTATGTTTTGATGTTTATAAAATAATAGAGTAAGTTGCTTATCGCTGTTCTTCGAACAGTGAAAACTGCTTTCTGGTCAGTTAAAGCTGACTTGGTTTAAGTATTCGTAAGCCACTCTTCAGTGGATTACATATACAAGAATTCATCTTGGCCCTCACGAAACGATGCGCTTGTATTATAACAGGTGATTGGGTAGACACTTGAAAAATTCAAATCCATCGGGCTCTTTTATATAAGAAGAAACCCTACTACCGGAGGAGGCTTGATTTCCCATTGACAATGTTCTTGTATGAGGTATATCTGTTAACGTGATCATGATATAACACTTAGTGAAAATTTTAAGAACACTTTTATTTAGCAAACCAGAGGAACTCTGTTGCCCCGCTAAGAGCCAAAACGTAGTATGATGTTTAAAATGAGTTTGGGCCTAAAACACGCATCATCCAATATAATTTTCATCCAATCACAGGTAAGTATCAGGATATGAAAAAACTGTTTTTACAACGTAAAACCAAAAAAGCGATAAAATAATTCTCGACCATCCACATGCGGAGTCATATAGAGATAAGGATTACTCCGCCCACTAGAAAGGGAAACATTTCCTTCTTACCTGTCGGTGGGCGGGAACGCGAAAATATTGCGCCTGCGGCGCACGCGGCGGGCGGAAACGCGGAAATATTGCGCCTGCGGGCGCGGCGCGGCGGCGGGACGCTGGCGGGAGCGCACCACGGGTCGGGGTTGGCTGCCTTGCGGGTGGGTTCATTCTGAGCCCTGGTGGTTAGGCTTACGAGTTTAGGGAGGAAAAAACACTACTGCCGACCAAAACACGAAGTAGAAAACATTTCCTTCTTACTATGCTTAAAGATTTTCCGATCAGCATGTTTCAGTTTGAAATATATTTATAAAAATAATAATAACAATATCTTGTCTATACTGGAATTACGTTTGAACCTGGTATTAGGATAAATTTAGACCGTCTACAAAAGGCTATCCTAAAATTTAGCCTAATTTAGGCCTAACGTTAGTTATTGCACCACATTTTACAGAAAAAGTCGTTGAAATATATTTTGACCTGGAATTAGGCTTAAATCGCCCCGGGGATACCAAAAAAAGGATTTATCCTACAACACATTTTTACAGTAGAATTGAGGCAGTTTTTCGTATCTGTAAGGATGTGCGTGGATTCGTATGTGTTATCTCTCCGCTGTAATGGATAGTGCAGATGTACATACAAAGTATCATAGATAATAAATAAACAAAGTCTACCGATAATTACCTTTTAACCAAAAACCTATTGAAATTCCATATTTGAGTTCACACATCGCAACTTGTCCGGATGCCGTGAATCTAATTTGATATACTAGTAACTGACGATAAATTGTATTATTTTTAAATAGAGAGAAACCTTAGTAAAATTTTAAATAAAATGTACTTACTGATATATTAAAATGCAGAGAATGACTTTTTTATTATTGTGTCAATATTATAATGTCATGATAGCTTATTACATGGCTTAAAGATGACTCCTAAGTAAAGCCAGTAAGTCATTAGAACAAAAACGTGTAAATCAGTGGACGATTAAGCTGAGATAAGTAAAAGAGTGCAGGATACCAGCTCCTGCGTGCCCCATCTGCCTCCACCCTAGATCCTAATGCTTTCTAAATCTATACTGTGTCTGAATAAATATATGTTTAATGTACATATTATTGATCATATATATATAAATTTAGTAAAATATTTTATAAATAACATTAATATAGATTCTTCAATTGAGTTTATGACTATATACATATGAAAGTATATTAACAGTTAACTATAAATTCTTTTTTCATCGATAATTGTATGATTTCTTATATTTAGTAGAGTTCTTAAAATACATTGAATATAATGTTATTTATTATCTGAAATAACATAACCACAAAATGTTTATGCTTTTCATATATTTATAACTTTGAAAAATAATAAAATAGAACATACGAGACATTCTTAATAATATACTATTAAATGTTTTTTATATAAATTATTTACATATCGTTTTAACCATGTTGTATAGTTATATGATGTGCGTGATGGTTGGGTAAGTGTAATTAGTATAAATAATGAGCATCAAAGATGTTGTAAACAGCTATAACTCCATCCGCTGCGTTTATCGCTCAGTGACCTCAAACGCCCCGATGTGCTAAGTAAATCGTGGCTCGTGTATGGTGTATAATCTCTATTTTGATCTAATTGAAGATTCCATTGATCAATATGATTTCAAGTTCATATTTTTTACTTAAAATTGTTGTTCTACCATACCCTAAAAGCATGGATAAAGATCAGTAAATCCAACCTCCTCCCCAAGCACCTCCTCCTTCCTTCCACATTCATTCCTAGTGAATCTATTGGTTCTATGATTCAAGTCAATGTATTTTTGCTGACATGATGCATGTGAGGTTAACTGACAAAGTAACTCTATTTTATAGTGTCGCTCATATATGTGTAAATGAATTATAGAAAATAGTGTCTAGCTAGAATGTGTGTTGTGTGTGATTTTACAACACCTAAATGCAGTAGATCTCTCAAGTTATAGAGTTACAATAAGTCCAAGATTCCAATATCTATGCTGTACGTAATCATCATAAGTGTCATAGCTGAACTGTTGTCGTGCTATCACTCCGCCTGTTCATAGTGAATGTGTGATGATCTATATATACAGTGAATACACTTAGTGATTGATCGTGAGTGTTGATTCTCAACTAGAACATTTCATAACTGGACACATTTAGGCATGTAGTTAGAAAATAACACTAAGTTATAATTACAAAAAAAATTAATAAATATAAAAAAATTTATAGTACATTATTAAAAATATATGCTCCTAAATTAAATTGCAATTGAAACATAAAATTTGAAACAATTATTAAAACAAATAAAAATAATGTAATATATAGCTTATGAGCTTGAAAACAGCAATAGTATATTCAACATCATATAAAATGATAGCCTCAAAAGTAGCATACGACTCGAGAAAATATATGAAAGAACTCAGTATTAAACTGAAATACAACACAAAGCACGTATTACAAGCACTAGCTGCGATTACACTAAACGCCAGCGAGAGTTAACAGCTTAAGATAAAGCAGAACAGTGCTATAAGCAGAAAAGCAACGAAGAGTTAAAGCAGTTAAGCAGTAAAACAAACTAAGCATACTAAACTTGTATACAAAGTATACCCACACCCCTGCTTATTAATTTTACACTCTTATAGCTTCTCATTAAAGTCATAGAATCAATTGTGAACTGTAAATAGAGTGTTAAAAGAACCAGCTTAAGCAGAAAGTAGTAACGCTACAGATAAACCAGCAGATAAAGCCTGTTAAGGCAGATAACAGGATCAACAAAATTAAACTGTCAAGATGAGCAAAGACGAGATAATCGTTAATGATCCCCAGTATTATCTAAAGTAATTTATAAACTCAGTTTTATAGCAGTTTAAACAAAAGCTACTAATCCTCTTAGGTGTTTTAAACATTTAACACCCCATTGATTTACGCTGGTAATTTACTGTCTTAAAGGTATCAATGTATATGGGTTAAAGCAAGAGCTGCAGAAAGTTAAAGCACAGCTTAATAACAACTATCAGAACACTAGTTAATGATAAGCACAATGAGTAAAACGGCTCAACAGTCAGAAACGTAATCAGCATTAACATAATCACCTGATATAGTTGAGTAGTTAGTAACACCGTTATTTAGATTCTTCTCGAGTTAAGTTCTACATATCTCATTATGGTAAGTGTAATGTTAATAACATAAAATGTGAGTTGACATAGACTAGTAACACAAAAACAAATCATCAGACAGACAAAACGTAAATACACTAGGTCCAAAGCAGGTAATAACATGAGTATAAAGCTTAAAATCAGTAAATTACATCAAGCATACTAACCCCCCTTAAAGGCGTGATATGGGATTACTCCGTCTATTGTAGTTATGACTGGTCAATTATTTTCGAATTGTTGTCTGAGGTTTACAGCTTATATGTTTTAATATAGAGATTTCGTCAATACACATATAACATAGTAAAAGTGAGACTCTATTAGTTTAATTTCATGGTATCTCGCTATTTCTTGCGTTCTTATATGCACGATTTATAATAAATTGCTAAAAATTAGAAAGTACTAAGTAACACTCTACTGTAATGAAGTTACAGTTTAGCCTATTATCTCTGAAAATACTATGATTTCATTTATGACAAAAATAGTGTACTAAAGTGCCTAGAATAAGGGGTATAGACGGCTATAAACAATTCGACAAAGAAGACAAAGGCCTAATATATGTCGCAACTTACGTCACGAATGAATAAAGCTTTTATCGTAGCATGTACTCAGAGACAAAAGTTTGCCTACAAGCTTGAAAGCGAATAGTACCGGCGTGAGTAGGAAAGCGCTATAGGCTTAGGTTACTGAAAATAAGGTACACACTATTAAACGTTAGGTATAGCAGTCTAGGCTTATATTCATACTCCTTTAGTTGGTTAGTTCTAGTAAGTAGGTAATGGTTAGGTTAGTAATCTCCAACTAGAGTTAGGATAAAGGTTAGCGTTGAGTGTATACATAGTTTTATGGTTAGGTTAGGTTATGTTAGTGAGGTTAGTTATGACGTACTAGGTTTATGATGCTCAGCTGTATGTCAGAACCCAACAAATTGATAGGTATAGCAGCTGTATTCCGGCAATGCTACTCAATCTTGGTTCCCTAATATATAATAATCCAATACACATAGCTTGACCACCCGGATCGAATAATTGCAAACACCGAAAGTATCAATGGTAGTCAACGTGTTTAGAATTCTTCTTATGCCTATAAACTAGAAATAGTAACAATAAACATATAAAAATATATCATAGTTCAAGCTTAGATATAATATAATTTGCATAGTTAAATTGATTATAAAGTTTATATATGAATTTAAATAGTATATATTATATGTATATCTAGAATTTTAAAAAGTCCATAGTAGCAATAGTAATATAAATAACTCCCATTATACCTGTAGATTTATCAAAACCATATCAATCATATACCCTACCTCATCTCACCCCTTCCATATATACATATACATAGATCATCATTGATTCTGCTCTGATTCATAATAAGTTAATTTCATATATAGTCGTAGCTATAACTATTATTAGTTGAGCGTGCGGCTTCACTCTACCACCCTCCTCCACCTAACACTAAAAATAAGCGTTCTTTATTAGTATTGCACCATTACGAATATACTCCTAACCTCGAATACAAAGTCTGTATGGGCCTTGCCATCAATAAACGCCATCAACACTATCCTCTCTACCTTTAAACTACATCATCTTCTTACATAATGTTACAATCTGACTCAAATACATCGATTACCTACTCCACCTAACTCTCTAGCCTCTATTGCTCGATCTCTCCATAAAACAGTACCTACCAAATTAACACAATGCTCTCACCTCTTCTCTCTACTTAACTAACCCCTCTCGCGTTAATGGTTTCAGCATACTGTGAACAACAGTAATGAGTACCTAACACAGCGTACTAAACGTAACCTATTTATTCACAGTTTTTCCAAGCATATCTCTAAACATATCAATGTTAATCTTTAATAAACTCGCAATAATTAGCAAAGAATTCATATCAAAACCCTTACCTAAATTCAAAACCCCCAGCGAAGCAGAATAATTTGCGAAACATAAGCAAATTTTTAACCAAACATTAAATACCTAAAAAAAAACAAAGTTGTTATTCCAAACATAACAAAAATAAGTCTTTGAAAATAAAATATCATAGTAACGTGTAATATGTTTTTACTGATTTTAGTTAGCAGTAAAAATCAGTTAAATCAGTTAAATCAACCACCGTCCATCCCCTCGTCTCTCCCACCCCTTCCATGACCTTTTATCCTATTTGATCTATTTTGATTCACGTCGACAACATTTCGAGTTATCATTTTGGATAAATGTAACATAAAAATAAGAAATAAGATCTTTATAGAAAAACTATCCAGAGAATCCGAAAGGCAAAGTTTTAGCAGTCAATTAAAGCTAACAAGGCAATTAACCTCAAACTAACAATTATAATTGTACAGCCGACCAATAACTTAACAGCTCCTACGCAACGGAATAAACTTACTAACGATTAACCAACAGGTCCAATACTTAACAAAACAGAAATTAGTAAACTAACATCACATATAGACGAACCCTGTCACACTTTTTCAAACGTATCTGTAATATATCATTGGTATTTTTTTAACCTTAACATAGTTAATATTTAACAACATTTATCATAACCTTACTTAATTGATCGATTACAGACCAACGGAATAATATGCTACGTAACAAAATAGGTTTGCACATCCATTAAATTTAAAGTCTTCGTACAAACGACTAATCCTTAACATATCTCACGCGTATGAATAATTTGCTACATCGTTCACAAAATTCACCTAGCGTTATCACAATGGATCAAACTATGCATAAGGCAGGATCATTACCTCGAAAAGCATCAAGATTGTTTAATACCCCACACTAGTTATATACAACATATCAGCACAGTAGATTAAAGCGAAAGTGTTACTTAGTATTCTATATAACAAAACATCGCGCTTACACAAAAAGCTCGTAACCAAATCTTACCGAAAAAAGAGAATAACATTACAGCAATCATATGATGAATGAACGTGACCAGCATTCCATATCATCAGTGTACTTACGCACCGTAGATCACTCTAATATCGAAATAAATAACATCATAATAATCAATGAAATATAACTGTTAACATTAATGACTAAAATTATCTCTCAGAATAAGATAAAACCTTAACGTTAACTCAGCTAAAAACTTAAACCTGAAATGCGCACGTTTCTAAATAATCGCTCCAATCATCTTATCAAGTTAACACAGTAATAATCTGTACGACTATACAAACCCTCTTTCGCTGGAACACACCAGAAATGTAGAGTCTTCACGACATCTCGTTTGGGAGAATAAGTGTATCTGCCCCTGTAGTGGGTACCGCCGCTGCATCGCTCTGCCAACGTAAGCTTTGGTTCGGTTATCATTTGTAAAGATCTGAGGAGTAATTTGTACTAAAGTGAGAAGAACATTTTTCTGAATTCAGTTGGCTGATTATATATAAACATGCACAGAGTTCCCTATGAAAAGTCTACAGTGTAAACCTAACGAACGAAGGTAGATGAAGATTGGTTTATACAAAAAATAAAATAAATAATAAGATAAAATACACAAATTATTAACTAATTTCAAATAATTAAAATTCAATTAAAAACACTGATTCAGAATAAATAATAATTTTCGATAGGTGTCTCATCAACACATCTTAAAATAGATGTAACTACATAGGTTAAGTATTTATGTGCAACGATAAATCGAAGTTACTATGTCGTGCTTACTTTGCTTACGTTTCGATGAACCATCTCTCTCTCTCTCTCAACCTCTCTCGTTTCACTGACTCTCTACATCTCGTTTATTCGTAATCTTATCTGCTTCGTCTCTACTGTCTCTCTACTGCTCTGCTCATTTGCTCCATTATCTCTGTCTTCGTTTCCGGCTTAGGGTACTATAAGATAGCCATATCGATATAGAGTGAAGACTACGGAAATCATAAATACAAATCAATAAATATGATATTAATATGAATAATGTATATAATATATAATTATATATATATATTAAGTACCGGTAATAGTACTTAATTGGGTGCAAACGTATTTATCTTGATAGTATTAGGCCATTTTTGTTAAGGAATTTAGTTAGAGATTAAATATACTGCTCATTATTATGATTTCTATGATATAATGATATGATTGGAAAATATTGGATAGTTGAATTTGCGTATATATAATATTAGTAACGTAGGTGAGTATAGTTGAGAGAACATTATTTAGATCATAATGTATTCAAATTGATTGATTATTAATTGGCTATTATTATTAGTATTTAATTCTAGTTCCAAATGTTAGTATCTATATTGTTTAGTTTTCGATCTCATTATATTGTAGTGTTAAGATATGTTATTAGTGGACTGTAGTTATATTATCTGTGTTACGTTGAAATTAATTATATAATTTATACTATAGTACATACATGGGAATTCACGGACTCGGTTAAATTGACCTGATTTAAAATTTACTTTTTAAGCAGGATTATGTGCACAACAATGGTCGCTATAGAGCTGACTATTACAGTTCGGCATATAAGTCTGAGGACTGGCATTGCGTTAGAAACGATGAGCAGTAAGGGTTCGTATCCTTATCTCGGTTGAAGCTTTATATATTTATCATTTATAGTAATCTCGATAACGAGAGACTGTTCGCAAGACACAGTAGTGTTGCTACACCGCTCATACGTTATGATTGCATGAGATGAAGTGTAAAAAGTGATTAGATGTAATCTACGGTATGTGCAAAAATGCGTTGAGCTCGCACACTGATGCGAACAGGTGTGTGTGTGGTGTGTGTTGTGCGGTTAGTGTGTGCGTAAGTCTAGTAGTCAAGTAGTGCTTTGAGGTATCGTGTGATGTAGTAGTTTTGTCACTCGGTCTTTGGTGTTAATATCGAGGTGTTGTTTAAATAATACTGTCATGGTGTAGGACGTATTCGGCTAACGATAGTGCTTAGAGGATAGTGATTATCGAAGCATAGTCGATTGGAGGTTTTGTATGATAGCGACCAATTAACGTGATCAGGTGCGTAGATGGATAAACTACTGACAGACGCTACTAGGTACGCGGGGAGGTACGCGTGGATCTCAGTAGTAATTACGAGGTCGGCATATCTGACACCTAGTGAGTGAGTAGCCAGGTATTAACCTAAGGCTTATTTCACTGCCGGCGGGAAACTGCGAGGGCTTGGATTGCGTGAGGCACCTTGCTGATAGTATAGCCTACTAAGTAGATTAGTACATAACTAAAAGGGCTTAAGCCTAAAGTACACCATATGATAAAAAAAAATATATAATTAACTACGTGGGTTACAAAAAATGACCATGGCACGAATAAATTAGCGGGTGACCGTACGTATACACACGGTGCTTAACGAACCGTTGGCGCAACCCTTCTTCGTAAGTGAGTATGCTAAAATTAGGTTAGTGATCACAACAAAATTATAAGTCGTTCTCAAAATAAATTTAGTGAGTTCTCAAAATAATACCGTAGTAGAGCCAAAAAGACCAAATGGAAAAGACCAAAGGTTGGTACGAAAAAAAAAGGGTATATAAAGTGAGACAAATAAAGGTCTAAGCACTCAATAAATAACTGATTACATAAGCCCCAAAAAGGTATAAAGGCCAACATATAGGTCAAGGCCAAAAGTCAGGCCCAAAAAGGTCAATGGAGCCCTAAATAAAGGTCAATGCCCTCAAAATAAAGGTCATAAAAGTGATAAAAATGGGTCATCAAATAAAAGTTGCGGTCAGAAAAGGTTCATAATAGTATCGCTAGGTCACTTTACTAGCTCCCGGGATATCCCCTCCCTACTACTGGCATTATGCCTACGTCGCAAACATGTCGTCGTGAGTATCATCCCAGAAGAAGGCAGGTATATTTCTCTTTACTTCTCATTATATGTTTATTCTCTTTATAACATCTTTTATATAATTGCGATTAATATGCAAATATTAACTATAGTATATATAATATATATTATATTATATCTTTTATGTAAATCATTTTTACACACATATTATTGACTTTTGAGATATACCAGTTTTCTAATATTTGGAACTTTATCTCCTTGAACAGCGCTAA
>JABUQX010090672.1:0-24240 GCA_015478945.1 Trachelipus rathkii | reverse complement strand
GCTATGTTCTATAAGAGTAGTGCTCTCAAAATATGAAGAATTTCAAGAAAGAAAAAGTTTACAATTTGTCCTTTCAAATGCTGAAAAATAAATTCTTGATATTATCAACATAGAAACTCCTTCCCCTCCAGCATTTATATCTGTCATGAATGAATCAAATCGATATATTACTGATTTAGGTGACAAGTTTAATATCTACATCTCCAGTTCAACCAATCTCCGAAAGCTATCAATCTCAAGATTCAGAAATTGATAAGTAACTTTGTTCAAACAAGTAAAGATAAGAAACAATATTAACCAACAAGTAGCTTGATTCTTTTTTAGTGCTTATACCAGATATTTTCAGTTCAAATCTTGAATAAAATGCAACTAATTGCTGTGATTTTCATAGCATTTTTTTTTATTGAAACTGTAAACTTAAAATGTACGAAAACAAATAAAAAAAAATTCACATAATTTGTCGATACCATTTTTGGATAATAGTAAAGCAGGTTTTCAATGCTGATTTTCATAAAAATAACATCAAACACTTAAAAAAATAATGAAAAACAAAAACAAATTGAGATATTGCAAGTTCCAGTAACCCACTCAATTTGCTAGGAGCCTACAGATTATGATCTATTTTTCAACACAAGCTGTTCAAATGCTAAATGAAATATGGGACCTATCATGCTTTAAGAACGGGATATCTTTTTTTTTTTGTTATCTCTTCCATTGGAAAGTGGTTAATTAAGTTTCATAATAATACATTTTAAATACTCTAATATATACTAGTAACGTCTTGTAATATATAATGGAATTTTGCTATTTTTTGTTATTTTAATATAAATATATATATATATAATATATATATATATATATATATATTATATATATATATATATATATATATATATATATATATACAAATTATTAAACAATGAAAATTAAGCATATATTGTGTCAGTTCACAAGTACAAGGGGGGGGGGAGGTTTATAACATGGGGGGATTTCTGTGGAGAATTGGTGGTAAGTGAAAACCCAACCTATGGCAAGTCCTGCAAGAAACCTTCCATCATTATGATATAGGCCTACTCTTTCGATACAACTTACACAACACCAAAAATGTGTTTTTACGAATGTTAAGGGCTAGCTTTGATTTTGACTATAGGGCTATTCAGTTTTAGACGTATGCAGTAATTTTCAAATTAATTATCTATTTTATTAAAAAATGTATTATAATTGTATTCCTTAAATTTTAATTTCTAATAAAAAAAATAATGGAATGGTAACTTGAAATTGGAGAGTCCATATATAAACAAAATCAATGTTGATTTTATAATTTAACTAAATTAAAATTTTTATTTAAATACTAAGAAATTTTTGATATTAATGCCTCCATTTTCATATTGGCTCAATTGAACGTTCCAGTGAGTTTTGAGTCCTATCTTGATCAGGCCATCTCGATTGAATTACAGTTGATAGAAAAAAAAACTGCAATTTTCAGTTTTTCAAAACAATTATTTTTTTTTGAAAAACTGAAAAACTGAGATATTATTTCACTTTATTCTAGTCATCCAATCAATATCAAATTTTCAGGGCTTATAAAGTTGAGAAAGATACTTATATCATTTTTCAGTATAGGCAAACCTAATGCATATAAAAATAAATTATCTAAAAATAAAATGTGTATCTCCCCCTCTTACAAAAGCCCTGAAAATTATATGTTGATCCGATGAACAGAAAAAAATTATCCCATTTTTTCAATTTTCAAAGCTATTTTTAGTTGGGTTTGGAATTTGACCATCACAGAGATTTGGTTTCAGATATAGTAATTCTTTAGGTAAAAGACCCATCTCAATTTTAAGTCATTTTGACAAAAATTGTAGGAGTTTCAAAATGATAAAATATGGTTTCCCTTCCTATGAGAATACAAAGCTAATCATCAATACTAACAGAAAAACAACTGAAATGACATTAGGTCAGAAAGCTGCAGTTTCTATTTAATTATGCAAGCTTGATGAAATTAAGAAAACTATGAACATTGTGGCTTTTCCGAATCAATATTTCCTTCATTCATAAAAAAGGCGTCGCACATAATTAAGCATTTTATTCACGCTCCTGAAAGGGCCCCCAATTCTTGGCCTACTTACATTCAATTTCTTGTGCTTCAACAATTAATTTCACTTCATTCAACGTCGATTAAAATATAAACATAAGTTTAGAGATAAATCTATAAATAATTATAATATATATATATTAAAATATAAATAAGTTTTAGAGATCAAATCTATAATACATTATATATGCTGATAAAACAAACAAACATATTAAATATATATATAATATATATATATATATATATATAATATATAATAATATATATATATATATAATATATATTATATATATAGTATATATATATGATAATATAGATATATATCTAATATATAACCTATATATAATATATATATATAGTATATATTATGGCACCAATCCTACTTGTACTAACGAACTAGTTTTTTGAGTAAGAGTAACAGACTCATTACTTTTTCTTTCATGTAGCGCACCAAATAAGTTCAGTTATTTTTTCCTCTGTTACTTTTTAGTCCGTTACATTTTGTTCAGCTTTCTTTGAATGTTGATAGCCTATTGGCCACCCCAGTCAAGCTAAAAAATCCTTTTATATATAGGTGATATTGAATGTGTATGGGTTTGATGGTACAAGAAGGAATAGGTATATTGGGGATGAGATCTTTAGTAAGGAGGAGGAAATGGGTAGGGCGAGAAAGTTGAAGAATGGTAAATCTGCAGGTATACATGTAGATGAAATTACCGGTGAAATGATCAAGAATGGAGGTGAGATGGTGATTGATTGGGTTTGGAATTGGTAACAAAGCGTTTATGGAGTGTATAGTTCCGAGGGATTGGAGGAGAGCAGTAATAGTACCCTTATATAAGGAGAGTAAGGGAGATAAAGCGTAACTGTAGGAATTATAGGGGAATTACTTTATTAAGTGTAATATGGAAGATATACAGTATACTGGTATTTTGGTCGAAAGAATGCGTCTAGTGACTGAAGGACTGATTGTGAAAAACATGGTGCGTTGAATTTTTCAATCTGTTGTAAGAGTTCAAACATTAAAAAAATGATTGAGAAAATAAAGGAGAAGAATAAATTGTATTTAGTTTTTTTTGGGGATTTGCAAACAGGCGTATGATATGATTAATAGGGAAGCTCTATGGCAGGTGTTATTGATATATGGTGTTGGTGGTAAGCTTCTGAATGGAATCAAAAGTATGTATGACGATAGTGAAGCGTGTGTAAGAATAAATGGAGTTGAAAGTGACTGTTTTAATATTAATAGCAGAGTGATGCAGGAATGTTCTATGTCTTCTTGGTTATTTAATTTGTATATGGATAGGGTTATGAAAGAATTAGAGGTGGGGATGCAGGGATAGTATGTTAAAATGGATGAAAATGAAGAGAAAAGAGGTGCTCTACCTCTTATATGCGGATGAGGTTTTATGTGGCGAATCTAGAGGTTAGAGGATGGAAGAGAGATTTGCAGGGTGTAAAAAAAGATGTTTGAAGGTAAGACGTAGATTAGAGGAGTAAGCTAAATGCTGTGAGTGAGGTACAGTCCTCTGTGTGAATGTTAGATGGTGAGCAGCTGGAACAAGTGTCCGAGTTTAAATATTTGGTATATATGAGTTCAGGTTATATGTTTTGTTAAGTATACTATGTATAGGTACTTAGCAAATCTTATTGTAACCTGAATGAGGATGGTCCTAAATCGATCTCAAGAATATTCATTTCTTTTATAAGGAAACCCGGTAATTGTTTAGTATTGGTGACTTGAGTTCACGTACATAGTATATTAAAATTATAAACATTTCATTTACATAAATGGTTTTAAAAAAAATATTTGAAGTTTTTTTTATGCATTTGAGTTTATTTTGAGTTAATATTTTCACTAAAAATATTAATATTGCTGCTCTGAAAATCATAACAATTATGCTTTTTTCCGTTTGTGTAGGGATGAGGAATCACTCTGTTGAATGTGTTTCAGATTATTGATACATCGATATCAATATTTTTTTATAATCATTTTTTTTCACTAATTTCGAGGAATCGATATTATAGACAAAGTGTACGTAAATAATATCAAAGAAAATAAAAAAATTTGCAAAACTATATTTGTGCGTAATATACAATAAAAAAAGTACAAATTAATATCACACAAATACGAAATTTACATATATATATATAATAATATATAGATATATATATATATAATATATATATAATATATATATATATATAAAATATTTTAATTATATATATATAGATAAATATTACATATTATCATATATATATATATATATATATATGATATAATATATATATATATATATATATATTATATATATATATATATATATATATAATATATATATATATCAATGGCCCATTAGAGGCTCGAGAGACTGGGACATTTGGGAACCGTTTCCATACCCCGTAGGTTAGGGCGAGGAACTCCGCGACTCAAAACCAAAGAGCGGGGGTTCCTGAGACCCTCCCTGGAGGGGGTTATAGTTCTACCCTGTCCCTCCATTCCCCGGAGGCGAGAGACCCAGAACTCTGCCATTGGGGCGTCTAACCTTGGGGTACCCATTAGTTTTTTTCTAAAATAATTGTTTTAAAACTAATGGTACCACAATAGGTAACCGCCTCGGATAGCAGATCGGTCTCTCGGCCTTCCAGGGAACGAAAGGGTAGGACTATTTCCCCCCCTCTGGGAGGGTCTCCGGAACCCCGCTCTTGATATTTGGATGTCGCAGGGGGTCTCCGCCCTCCCCTAAGGGGTATAAAAAATGTCTCCCCATCTGTTCAACGTCGGCTCGAGCCCCCTAATGGGTATATATATATATATATATAATATATATATGAATATATATTATATATAATATATATATATTATATATATATATATAATATATATATATATTATATATATATATATATATATATATATAGTATATATATATATATTGACTCAATCGCCTCACGAACTCGGCGCAAGTCGATCTAATACCGACTCAAGTAGCTTGTTTCAACATATTCATAAAATTTTCTACTGGTAATTTTAAATTTTGTCCATAAATATATTGCATAGTATTATTATAAGAAAAAAATATTTTATTACTTTATTATTTTATTCTATTATTATTTTATTATTACAAAATTCGTTTGCAAAAAAAATTTTTTTTTTAATATACGTAAATGTAAATTTGGCCGAACAATCGAATTTTTGACAATCGTTCAAAATTATCGATTATCGGAAAAATATTAATGGAATCGATATATAAAAAAAAACAGAACAAAGCATGGATAGTAATATCCCTAAAAAAATGAAAAAATTAGCCGTTTAAAATTTTCGGAACGTTTTTTATATTTTTCTTTAAAATATAAGCGTAAAATACATGAAAATCCGTAAAAAAAAAAAAACGAAATAATTTTTTAAAATCATTTTTGCAAATGAAATGTTTATAATTTTAATATACTATGTACGTGAACTCAAGTCACCAATACTAAATAATTACCGAAAACCCTATGAGAAAACGCCAAACTTTGAGAGGCTGTAATTTTTTTTCCCTAAAGAGACCAACAAATATATATATATTTTTTTTTATTCTTTATTACTATTTTTATAGAGTATGCTGTGATTTTCATAAAAAATCTGTTTAGAGGCACTTATTGTAAATAATTACCAAAAATAATAATAACTTCGAAAATCATTTTATTTTTTTCATTCGTGTAGGGATGAAAAATCACTGTTCTACTATTTGTATAATTTTATGGGACCATTCAAGTTCCCCTAACCCATGGCCTCCTCAGACATAGAATGCAGGGCAGGACTAGTAGAAAGACTTCATGACTCCTTTAGCATTGCACAAGGCGCTGAGGCTCTAGCTACCCTACCAAACTATGATATTATCCCAATAGAATCCCTTTAAATTCAATTTATACCTCTTATCCTCAAGCCACAAATCTCTCTTCTCATTGCTTTTCTTTGAAATCTCTCCAGCATATCTATTCTTTTCTTACATAACCCTTACACAATCCACAAAAACTGGCCTAACATATCTATTATATGACACATACAAAAACTATATTACAACATTAGAAATGAAGACAGTAAGAAGCCACATGGGCCTATCGCGACTGTCCCAGTCAAGCTAATATAACCAATCACTAAACAACATGTTCATGCAAATCCACAGAGCACCTTAGGGCTCGTCAATAACTTATATATTAGTATACACAAAGTCTAAAACATGCTCATACAAATCCATAAAACACCCTAGGGCTTATCAATAACTTACATAGTATACAAAAAGTTTACAACTTAAAGAAAAAAAACTATAGCTAAAGTTTAGACTAACCACACTATAAGCTTAAATAAATTTATTAAAATTATCCCCTATATGGCACTAATTTAACGGTAAATGTGAGTGAGAAATCTTAATAATGCTAGATGAATCCTAATCAGAAAAATTCTATGATAGGTCCATACTCCATAGTCACAGGCTCAGCCGCTCAGTCACAGCAATAGAAGCAAATATGCTAAAGTCAGTGTTGCCGACTTTCCGTGCTAAAATGTTAGTGAGAATTGAAAAAAAAAAAATAGTATTTATAATTTAAGTATTTTTATAGAGATTTTTAAGATAAATATGCAAAAAAAAATAAAAAAACAAAAAAATCAAAAAAATCAAAAAAATCATGATTTTTTTATAAAAAAATCAAGCAAAAAAATCAGTTGATTTAAATCATTTGATTTTTTTCGTGCCATCCCTTATATATATATATATATATATATATATATATATATATATATATATATATATATATATATATATATATATATATATATATATATATATATATATATATGTATATATATATATAGAGAGATGTGTTTTTTTTATATTTATATAAATATATATATATATATATATATATATATATATATATATATATATATATATATATATATATATATATATATATATATATATATATATATATATATATACAGTATATATATATATGTATATATATAACTATATATATATATATATATATATATATATGCTCTTTATATAATATATACTTTAATAATATATATATAATATATATATATATATATATATATATAATACAAGAGATGTTTAAAGTTTTTCAAATTATAAAAATAACTCGCCATAAATGGGTCACTTTCAGACTCAATCCCATCACCTTCAGTGCTTGATGTGGAGGAGTAAGATTCAATGCAATATTACACTTTTACTTCCTCCAATATCCTGGTCTTGACAACTTGGTACTTCCCCTCATTTTACCTACATACCACTCTGAGTTTGAAGTGAGGGTGCAGGGTTGTTACCATAAGCAAATCAAAATCATCAAAAAGCTGCTGAACCTTGGTTCAAAGCTCTTTTCTTTCCCTTTGTTTGTCTTTGGTTGCTTTAGCAAGTATTTGACTAAGTTTTGGCATAGTTAAATTTTCCCACCTCTTTGCATTTCCCTGATCTTGTCCTTGGGAGGAAGAGATTGGGCAATAGGAACAAAGGTTCTTAAGCAGGTCTTTCATAGAATCATATATTGGGAGTTCCAGCGAGTAACACTTGATGTTTTAGCTTTGTTCTCAATTCCTTCTTGATTCTCAGCAGTTCAGTTGTAGTTTTCCTGTTTTGGGTATTCCACAATGTCTGTGCTTTGGCAAGTGTCTTATTAAATGGATCCCTGGCACCAGAGGACCAGCGAGGAACATTTCTAGTAATAATATGTTTAATGTGTTGGGGAAATCGCAGCGATGTTTAGGTAGGCTAAAGGCCGTGCATGTTCTTCAAGCAGATTTTCTGGCTGGAGAGGTTTTGTCTACAGAACCTCTGTGTCACTAATTTGCTCCACCTCTTCACGCTACCTCTATCTCTGCAATCGGTACCTGTTCTTCTTCCTCTTTGTCACCCCACGTTTCTGCATGAGCATCCACCCAGGCTGCACAGAAATTTGCACCATATCTGTTGTAATGCAGACAACCTGAAGATAAATTTTTTTAGTTTAGTTTTCCTTATTAATTTGGAGTTACAATTTTTTTCAGCATTACGTTATTATTTCATATTGATTTTTGCTGACCTTATGCTCAATGCCAAATTGTTGATGAATATCCATAGTATTGTTGGCTAGGACTTTGCTGGTTTGAGACACAGATAACTCTCTACAGGCAAGGACAGCCTTCTCTCTCTTCAAAGTATTCACATTAATTTAGTGAACTGTCATGCCCAGAAAACTGCTGTTTGTTATTCAGGCTGTCTGCGGTTGTGGCCGTATAACTGACCTTACTGATAATGTTCGTTAAATAGGCCTTCCCTATTTTATATGACATCAAGATCCACAATCTACCACTTTCTTCTGGAGGGAAAGTCAGAAATCAGAAGTTCAGGTAGGACAGGAACTTGGCAAAGAACTCAGACTCTACATTGTGAATAGGTCAAATGGCATGAAGCGAAATGTAGAAGCAAAAATATTTGATGAGAAATGATATTAATGACAAATGAAACTTGGTATTTCAAATTAAAAATTTTTTGTATGGAATGTATTGCTACTTTTTTAACCTGTTAGTTGTGACACCACTTATAGTTAATCTGTACTTAAAATAAAACACTTAGTTGTAAAGCAACTAATAATAATAATAATAATAATAATAATAATAATAATAACTAATAATAATAGTTATATATATATATATATATATATATATATATATATATATATATATATATACAATAAATATATATATATATATATATATATACATATATATATATATACT
The DNA here is from genome assembly GCA_015478945.1 of Trachelipus rathkii. NCBI lineage: Eukaryota > Metazoa > Arthropoda > Malacostraca > Isopoda > Trachelipodidae > Trachelipus > Trachelipus rathkii. The sequence goes on along the minus strand of JABUQX010090672.1, from coordinate 15,364 downwards.
ATATATATATATATATATATATATATTATTATATATATATATATATATATATATATATATATATATATATATATATATATATATATATATATATATATATATATATATATATATATATATATATAGTACTCAATGAAAATCATAAAACTAAAGGTATGATTGAATCAGCATACAATTCAACAATATTCAATCTCTATAATCATATTTCGCCATAATTCACTAACTTTAGTAAAATCTTGCATTAATCTGTTTACAAATAAACGTTTCAAAACTATCTACTCTACAGATTTTTAGGTTTTTTCTCCCATAAAAAATGGAACTCAAACTCAATGGAATCCCAATTCCCAAATTCAGAGTCCCAGAAAGTCCCTAATCTAAGATCCCTAATACGATCCCCAAAAACTCGGATCCCGAAACATCCCACGCGAAATTCCAAATCCCTCTCTACAAATATCAAATTAAATAATCTGGAAAAGTGGAAGAGAGAGAGTAGGAGAAAGAGAGAAAGACAGTAGGAGAAAGAGAGAAAGACAGTAGGAGGAAAAGTAGGAAAAAGTCTTTATAAGAGCTTGTTCCATTGAAAATATCATTGGTTTTGGAGAGAGCACTAGAGGAACAACCAGCTTAAAAATAAGCTATAGAATAGTTGTGAAACATATGTAGATCGTATGCCTGAAGCGAATGAATGTAGAAAAACTCCAAAAAATATTACAAAGTTTATTTAAAACAAGTTTATAATTTTAAAAGAATATGTGATTTAAGAAACAATCAATATATTCATATATAGATATCTATATATAAATCTATATTGTTTCTTGTTTTTTTTTCTCTTTATTTTTGCTAAATATAAAAAAAGGATTTTTGTAAAAATACTAGACTATCAAAGCAAATAGTCTTATTGTAAGGATTTCACCAGAAGACAGCAAAGGTAAAAAATTGTAAAATTATATATTAATGATAATAATTATGTAATAATATAATGATGATAATAATAATTATATTATAATTGTAATTATAAGAATAATTGATAGTAATTATAATTATGATAATAATAATAATAATAATTGTAGCTATAAGAATAATTGATAGTAATTGTGATTATAATTATAATTGTGGTTATAATAATAATAATAATAATTGTAATTATAAGAATAATTGATAGTAATTATAATAATAATAATAATATTAATAATAATAATTTATGAATTAACTAATTAACTTGTTTTGTCTAATGAAGTCAAAGTAATTTTGTTACATATAAATAGATAATATTTTTATTATTATTATTGATAATATTTCAATTATTATTTTATGATATTTTTAGAATTATTTGATAAATTAAAAATTAACTAATTAACTCGTTTAATTAATTAATTAATGAAGTAATTTTTCCACATATAAATAATATTTCAATTATTATTTTATGGAATTATTTTGATTTTTATATTTAATTAATATTATATTATAATTATAGTTATAATTAATTATAAATATAATTATAATTGAATATGTATGAATATAATTAATTGTATATTTTTATTTATATTTATATTTTATTATATTTTTATTAATTTTATATTGGTATTATATTTTTCTATTTGATTATATTACAGGTTTTTTTGATTATGTTTGAATAAAGAAAGTTTTGATCCAAGCGTTTCATTATTACAATTGGTTGAAAAGAGAGAAATTTTAATCAACTATATATATATATATATATATATATATATATATATATATATATATATATATATATATATATATATATATATATATATATATATATATATTTAACTATATATATATATATATATATATATATATATATATATATATATATATATATATATATATATATATATATAACTTATATATATATATAACATATATATATATATATATAATATATATATATATGCTGCTATAACAATATAAATAGATATATATATATATATATATATATATATATATATATATATATATATATATATATATATATATATATATATATATATATATATATATATATATATATATATATATATATATATATATATATATATTGTGATGAGGAATTTGACTCAATTTATAAAATCGTGCAAAAGACTCACTTTAACAAAGAGTTTTGCTTTGAATTGTTCATTAAATTTTAGTGTTAATATGAATAACTTTAAAAAAAAAAAATTCTTATTTTGTCTTTGGTTGTTTACATTCACAAATTTACATTTTCTTTTATGGTTAAATATTGAAATTTGTCTTGCCTAAAATAAAAAGATATTTAAAAAGGAAATCATTTGATGACTAAGATATTTTCTAAAAGTATTTGTTTTTTTTTTCTCCATTCATATTAATTTTCTTTTTGTACAGACCCTCACTATCGATGTTGGTGAAGTAGGAAAGGATTCCAAAATGAAAAGTTCTTTAAGAAGAAGACCTCAAGCATCAGCAGCGCAGAATCAAAGCATGAAAAAGAATTATCAGGAAAACTTCAGTTGCAAATATTGTAATTTAAGTTTTAAAAACAAAGATCAGTTAAAAAGTCATTTAAAAATACATAAAAGAAAGTTTAAATGTGAGCATTGTAGTTATGAATGTAACCGGAAATCAAATTTAAAAACACATCTGCTAATTCACAGCAACTCAAAATTATTTAAATGTTCTGAGTGCAGCTATGAGTGTAATCAGAAAGAAAACTTAAAACGGCACATGCTTAAGCATCGAGATACAAAGTTATTTAAATGTTCTGAGTGCAGCTATGGAGTGTAATCAGAAGGACACTTAAAACAGCATGTTTCAGCATCGAGATACAAAAGTTATTTAAATGTTCTGAGTGCAGCTATGAATGTAATTTTAAAAGAGACATAAGAATACACTTGCTTAATCACGAAAATATAAAACTGTTTAAATGTGCTGAGTGCAGGTATCAGTGTAATCATAAAGGAGTCTTAAAACGGCACATGTTTAAGCATATGCTTAATCACGAAAATATTAAATTATTTAAATGCTCTGAGTGCAGCTATAGTGTAATGTGAAAAACTTAAAACAGCACATGCTTAAATCCGAAATACAAAGTTATTACCAAATGTGCTACGAGTGCATTATGAAAGGTGTAATCGGAAGGGACTTAAAACAGCATGCTTAATCTACGAAAATATAAAATTATTTAAATATTGAAACAGCTATGAGTGTAATCTGAAAGGAACCTTAAAAGAGCACATGCTAATCATGAAAGTATAAAATTATTTAAATGTTCTGAGTGCAGCTATGAATGTAATCGGAAGAGTGACATAAGAATACACATGCTTAATCACGAAAATATAAAATTATTTAAATGTGCTGAGTGCAGCTATGAGTGTAATCATAAAGGAAACTTAAAAAAGCACATGCTTAAGCATCGAGATACAAAGTTATTTAAATGTTCTGAGTGCAGCTATGAATGTAATCAGATGAAATACATGAGAATACACATGCTTAATCACGAAAATATAAAATTATTTAAATGTGCAGAGTGCAGTTTTGAGTGTAATGATAAAGGAAATTTAAAATGTCACATGCTTAAGCATCGAGATACAAAGTTATTGAAATGTTCTGAGTGCAGCTATGAAAGTAATTATAAAAGTAGTTTAAAAAAACATTTGCTTAAGCACGTAAGTATGTAAGTAACCCCTTAAAAAGGTAGAAATAAACAAAAAATTTAAATAACATCATTAGTGAAGAACAAAATGGGATTACAGCCTTACTTATGGCTGAAAAGAACAACTAATAATCAATAAAATGGTAAAGGAAAATAGTTGTAGAGGGCAAAAGAATTTCTGTATGACATGAATTGATTGCCTGAAAGCATAGAAAAGCTTTCCTCATTCATGTCTGAAAGATATATTAAACATTGGTAAAGTGGAGGCTTATTAATAAATGGAAAATAATAATAATAAAATAATTTTATTTTTTTAAGCAACTCTAATATTAATTTTCATTGTGTTTTAATAAAATTTGTATTTGCATCAAAATAAAGTCTAACTTTAAGGAACAAAATGTTCCAATTTGCAAGTCCTTCTTAGATGATAAATTCTCATAAATAAATCATTCTTTTGTACAAAAGTTTTAATTTCTTTACTAATGGATTAATTTACTTTAAAATGTTAATAAAAATATTATCGAAAAACCAAGGAATTTGCGAGTCACAATCGAAAAGTTTCGTTCACGAATCATTAAATAATTCGTAAGTTTATATCATATATAACATTTAAATAATTGTAATGTAAATCTAATAATATTTCATAGGAAGGAGTAAATAATTTATAAGTTTAAAAAAAGAATATTTCCTTTGGGGCTTATACTAAATGTCACAAGTCTAATTAATTAACACAAGTCTCGAATGAATAATTTATTATATTTAATTGTAGAAAAGTTTGAATTTTTTTATTAAATTCGATACCTTAATTAAATTTTAAAATTTAAGTGAAATAAATTATGAGGAAAATTCTGCTAAAAATTATTAAATTTAAGCAAAATCGAATGAGGCAATTAGACTTCAAAGCTTATCGGAAATAAATTGTTGAATGAAAATCAAAGTTTGAAACGAAACTTCAAAACCTATAGCTAATAAATTCCAAATTTAAAGATAATATTCGAAGAACTATAATGTAAAGCCCTAAAGATTGTAGTACACATGTTCCAAAATAACTAATGCTACAAAATTGCTCTAAATCACAATGTGTTCTGAAAATAATTAAAGCCGATGATATTCAGATGTTGAAACTAGATTTGAATCAAGCAGAGAAAGTAATTTGCCATTCTTAATAATGTTGCTAAGCTAGAAGGTAACAAAATCCAGACTATGTTAATGGAAATGTAATCAATAAAATTTTCACCTCTTAATGAGACAGTAAATCTAGTAAGAATGTTAGAAGCAGCTCAATGTAAATTCATATTTAAACAAATGTGAGGTAAAGGTTCCTAAAATCTTCTCCATGTTCTTTATAAATGAAGAGGTACTGATAAAGACCCTTTCCCTATTTATCCATTTTACACATCGACTTTGGAGAATCTTCAAGAGATTTTAAATGCAGAAAAAAATTAATTATTATGTTGCAAGACAATCTTAGAAAGTCATCAGAAAGGAAGTAAAGAGATTAAATCTTCAAAAGATATTATTAGGCAATCAAATTTAACAGTTGGAGGGTATATATTAAGAGGATGTCTATAGTAAAGTTGGAATCATATTTTAAAAAAAAAAATGTTCAAGCATCCCGGAAATGTAAGGAGACCGGAGAATCGGCAAGAAAACAGACGGGAAGAAAATTTGAAGAATTATGTTGCAAAACATTATCTTAGAAAGGCATCAGAAAAGACGTAAAGAAGACAAACCGGAAAGATTACTACTAATTTTTGAAGAGAGCAAAGATTAATTTGTAAATAGATCTAGTACTATTACAGGGTGGAATAAAAGGATATGGTTTTCAGTGCTTATGACAGAAAGCGAAAATATCAGAATTAAACAAAGCATTCTAAGTTGTAGTAATACATAATGATATGAAGTGTAGACCTCCAGGTAGAACCACCACCTCACTTATGATCGATTGTGGTAGATGAGATTCATATTACAAATGATAAAAGTTATCAATCGAAAGTGGGAGTTTATCGCGTGAATCAGTAATATCAAAAAGTAAATATTGATGGAAATTTTGTAGAGAGAAGAAAAAGAGAAGCTTTTATCTCTTGTTCAATTTAAATAGTCAAAGAACTTCGGGAGAAAAAGTAGAAGAAAAAAAATACCTTGTGAATTTAATTATTTGCCAGAAAATGAAACGAGGTTTTCTTAGGGGCCCTCTTACTTTACTAGTTAGTTTCACAAACTAAAAACGTTAAACGGGGCAGTCATTGGCAATTATTTTTCACCAACGTAAGGTCGTCTATTTGTTTTCCTTGCAAGGTGTTAAATAACAAATTTCCATCTAAGTATGCCGTGGAATATTTTGACGATTGATAATGGCAACATTGCACTGACTCGACATAAAGTATGTCTTTCTACACAAAAAACGAATGGTATTGTGCTCTTGATGATTATGTGCTCGTCAAGTAGAAGTTGAGATTTTATAGTAGAATGAGGTCTTCCTTTCTTTGTAAATGATATGCGGATGTTGATTTTCCGTAAATGGTAATTACCTTGAACTGTTATATCTGCTGGTCAACAAAATTCTTTGCGAAAGGAGACAGCATCATTCTATAGATGATAACCATTTCAGCTCCTATTTTTCATCCGACGAGATTGTGTTGAAAACTTAACGAATTCTGATGGTTGCAACATGTACTACTGAATGCTCTTTTTCAAACGTGAAACAAATCAAGAATAGAGTCAGTATGTGTCAAACAGACTGAACGACCGCGTCCACACATAGGGGCAAGGAGGGCACCCCCCTGGAATTCGGGATCTGAATTTTTTTAAATAATATATATATATATATTATTTATATATATACCCTATATATATATATATATATATATATATATATATATATATTTATATATATATATATATATATATATACATATAATATATATATATATATATATATATATATATATAACTTGCTCTCTACCTATGTAGCTTTGCCCCCCTGGAAAATTTTCTGCGGACGCCCATGAAACAGAAACAGACTGAACCACCACCTTTTGAAACTTATTGAGTGAAATGAACACTTTGAGGATTGCTGGAATTTACTGTTGCAAAAACACATGGTTCATGTGAACCACGCAAATAGGTACACGGATGCTCTCTGACAATTTTCCGCTCCAAGGTTCTGCTTCGAGCTATCTAAATTCACTAAATCCCTAACCTATTATGCCTTTCTGAAGACTACATTTTGTTCCCACTCTACCACCCAGACGACGGTGACGCGACCTCACAGCTAGTTTACACCGATAGTCTGATAAACATATTGAACAAGTTTCTCCATTAGAGGAATGGAAACTATGCAGTGTCCCAAGACCCCTGGGCAGTGCTCCATGACACCTGGACAGTGCCCCATGGACTCTAGGCAATGTCCCATGCTCCCGGGCAGTGTCCCATGACTCCTGGGCAGTGTCCCACAACCCATGGCAGTGTGCCACGGCTCATGTGCAGTGTCCCCATAACCCCTGAGTAGTGTCCGACGACCCCTGGGCAGTGTCCCATATAGCCTCTAGGCAGTGTTCCATGGCCCCTGAGCAGTGTCACATGGCCCTTGGGAGTGTCCCAGTATGCATTTATATATATGGCCCCTGGGTAGTGCTCCATAGTCCCTGGGCAGTGTTCCATGGCCCCTGGCAGTGTCCCAAGGCTCTGGGCAGTGTCACACAACACTGGACAGTGTCCCATGCCCCTGGGCAGTGTCACACGGCCCCTAGGCAGTGTTCCATAACCCCTGGGAAGTGTCCCATGGTCCCCGGCCATTGCGTGTTATATCTGTATATAATATATTTTACCATTCCTTTCGATAAGGTGTATATTGCATGATGAATTGTAGTTTCATCCTAATTTTTCACGAGGAAGTAATTTTAATATAGTGTGTGTTTGTGTGTGTGTGTGCGTGTGTGTGTGTAAGAAAAGAGAGAAACCCTCATGAAGTCTATCAGAGTTTGGAAGCGAAATTAAAAACCAACATATTCTAATCAACCGTGTTTGAAGGTGAACAGATGAAAGAAAACAAAAGAATGGAAACGCGTTTCAAACTTTGCGTAAAAATTGTCCTAGTAATAATATTTGCAGTCCTCAATTTCTTGATAATGTGTTAAAATACATAAAATATAATTTTTTTTTCTCTTTGAAATATCCTGTTGTTGTTGGCTCTATTAAAGGAAAAATTCTATAATGTCTCAAGAGAAAAAAATTCATTCAAAAAAGAAAGTCTATTAGTTTACCCTAACAATTTGAAATCTGAAATAAAAAAGTATATTCCAAAGAACATAAGTTTAGTGCAATCGGCTCCGTTTTCTTTAAAAATAAGTTTTAAAACCGACTGCTATTAGGGTAAAAAATAACAACATTGGGGTATATAAAATAGAATGTATGGATTGTAATACAGTGTATATGGGGGAAACGAATAATTTTAGTAGAAGAAAATATTAACATTCCCATAGACTAAGAATAGATGATTTAAATTCAGCACTCGCAAGTCATAAAAGACAAGAAAATCATTGGATAAATATGGAAAGTTCCTTTGTGATATCTTCCATTGAAGATGTAAACTCTAGGAGATTACTAGAACCTTTTATTATAAATGATACAAAATGCCTGAGCAATAATAAAGGATTTTTTTTAACTTGGACGCATTAACAGATAACATTTTATTAAAGAATTCATTTTTTATAAAAACCTTAATGGCAACACGGGGAGATGCCATAACATGGTTGCCTGTTCTGTATAATATATATATATTTCTCTGTAATCTCTCTATATTGTTTCTTTACTTGTATTTTGTTCACTCGTAGCTTTAATAAATAATAATAATAATAAAATAAAAATAATAATAATAACACAAAGTTTCATCATTCCACGGTCATTTCCTATTTTTAGGGGCCAGCACCCCGCTCTGAGGTGTGTACCGTCATGTTACCTCTTTTGTATCGAGGATACATTATAAGAAGGGTGTATACCAAATTTCATCGTTCTTTGTTAATATCCAAAGTTTTGGCACCATGAGGGCGTAGTGTCATTTTACCTCTTCTGTATCGAGGATTCATTATAAGAAGGGTGTATACCAAATTTCATCGTTCTATGTCAATATCCAAAGGTTTGGGGCATAACCCCAACACCATGTGAGCGTAGCGACACGTAACTTCGTCTGCAACGAAGTTACCTTATAAGGAAGGTGCATGCCAAGTTTCATCCTTCTATGTCAATTTCCAAAGATTTGGCGCACAGCCCCATCCACTAATGGGCGTAGCGTCACGTTACCTCAGCTGCACCGAGGATACCTTATAAGAAGGGTGTATACCAAGTTTCATCCTTCTATGATCATTTTCAAGTTATTGGGGCTCAGCCCCAACACCATATGGGCATAGCGTCACTTTACTTCGGCTGTACCGAGGATACATTATAAGAAGGGTGTATACCAAGTTTCATCATTCTACGTCAATATCCAAGGTATTGGGGACACAGCCCTAACACCATATGGGCGTAGTGTCACTTTACCTCTTCTGTATCGATGTTACTTTATATGAAGGGCGTATACCAAGTTTCATCATTCTATGTCAATATCCAAGGTTTTGGGGCAGACCCCACCTCAATGGGCGTAGCAATAGCGTACTCTTCTGATTCGGAGGATACATTCATAAGAAGGTTATATACCTGATTTCATCATTACGTCAATAGTCACAAGGTTTTGGGCACAGCACTAACCATTATATGGGCGTAGTGTCATTTTATCTCTTCTGTATCGATGTTACATTCTAAGAAAGGTGTATACAAAGTTTCATCATTCTACGTCAGCTTCCAAGGTTTTGGTGGGCTCAGCCCTAACACCATATGGTCGTAGTGTCACTTTACCTCTTCTGTATCGATGTACTTTATATGAAGTGATGTACAAGTTTCATCATTATATGTTTAATTTCCAAGGTGTTGTGGGGCTCAGCCCCTCCATCAATGGCGTGCATAGCGTTACCTCTTCTAGTATCGAGGATCATTTATAAGAAAGCGTTATTATACCAAATTTCATCAGATCTACGTCAATATCCAAGGTTTTGGAGCACGCCCATATATAATATTATTAATAAATATTTATATATATATATATTAATATACTATATATATTATATATATAATATATATATATATATATATATATAATAATATATATATTATATACTTATATATATATATATATATATAGTAGGATATATATATATATATATATATATATATATATATATAATATATATATATATATATATAATATTATATTATATAATATATATATATATTATATTATATATATAATATGAGAAGATATATAATATATATATATATTATATATATATATATATATATATATAATATATAATAATATATATAATATATATATAAATATATATATATATATTATATATATATTATATATTATATAATATTTATAACTTTACTTTGACTTAAACAGATAAATTTATGTGAAAATATACCCTTGGCACAATAAAATCTTTATTATCGACACATTAAAATATTTACACAATTAAAACTTATATACATTTTACGGTTTCGGCCTAATACATTATAAGACCTCTTTCAGAATTTTAAGTGACAAGAACTGAAAATACATACAGAAAAAAGACCAAAAAATAATAGCTGATTCTGAGTTGCGTTAGGTCCTTATGAATCTTTTTACTTGATATCCTATAAGAGGTTCGAAGCAAGCAAAAAGGAGTTCATCTTATCCAACTTTATCTCGCCTGGAATCTTGTTAAAATTGTCTGTATTATCAGATGTGTAAATGTTCTATTATTTTTCTTTTTTTAACCTGATTGCAAAATAATATTTTAAAGGAGAAGCATCCTGTAAATATTTTATGTAAATTAAACTGCACGGATGAAAAGTTAGAGCTGAATTGGTCGAATCATTGATTAAATCTTGACGATGCCGATATAACCTTCTGTGGAAATCGTTTTGTTTCTTCAATAATAAACTTTGATGAAACAATGCAACATGGAATCTTGTAAATGCACTGAGAATTATTATTAGCGGATTTGGGCGGTTTAAATTTTTTTTATCGCATCGTGACAGGGGGAAAAGTGTTAGAATGATGGAGATTGAATAGAGTGGAGGGTGTGCTGTTTATTGTATGCTGATGATTTTTTGTGGCGAATCTGAAAGAGAGTTTGAGAGGATTGGTGAGGGATTTGGCAGAAAGGGGAGTTTGAAATTAAAATGTAGATAAGAGTAAGGTTTATAAGTATATGAGTGAGCAGAGTCCCGCGTGTAAAGTCATGTTCAGATGGGGAAGATGAACGAGGAGGAAGGGGAAGGTGAATGGGAGTGGATGAAGGAAAGGAATGTGAGTTTTGCAGAAGCGAGAAGAAGGTTGCATAACGGGAGTTGAATGGTGGGGTTTTGTGAGAGGTATTGGTTGTGGGCTTTGCCCAGGGAATAAACCCACCTACATTGACGAGATACACACGAGTGAGATCCCGTCGCTGTCTCGTGAGCCTCAGGCGTCAATTTTTTCATATTGCGACGATTTCTTTACTGGGGCACAAAGGGATAGTAAAAGGAAAGGGGGGCTTCTTTTCGACTTGCGGTCATGTTCTTTCTACTCACTTTCTGTTCTGGCTGTATGAATAAATGAATTCAACTAAAAACAGAATAGAAGATAATATATTATATAATATATAATATATATATATATAGTATAATTATATTAATATATTATATAATATATAATAATATATATTATAATAACTATATATAATAATTATATATATATATAGTGTTAGAGTCTTTTTGTCATAGTTTTATATTATAAATTGAGTCTAAATTGAGTCATATCATCTAATCATATATAATATATTATAACTATTATATATATTAATATTAATTATAATTGTGATTCGAGGTCCAAACCATGAAAGAGGTAAAGAATAATCGATTATTTTAACTATTTATATAAACAATTTAAGAGTAGAACTATATAAATAATGGTCAAAGTACACTAACTGTTAAATAATAATGACTAGACTCAATAATATAATTTTTCACGTAAAAAGACTAATAATAAAATCTCAAGTATATTAGTTTGATAGAATAATTATAAAAATAGGAACGAATGACGTCTAAGATGAAATGGAGAAACTCTCAAAACTGGATATATCAAGAAACGATATAGTGACGCTATAAGATTGCTTGCAGTGAATTCTTGAACCGGTATATATATATTATATATATATATATATTATATATATATATATATATATAATTTATATATATATATGACAATAGTAAATTGATTGAGACGAAGTTATCGTCATATACTAAAATAAGCTCATAAACCGTAAAGGGGGTTTAACCGTATGTAAAGTAAATATGCAATAGCGGAGAAGATAATATGAGTGAGGGTGAAGACTCCAAATTTAATACTAAGGTGAAGAATAGGTGCTAATTAAGAAATATCCTCGAGGCATAGATAAGGTGAAGGTATATATATATATATATTAGTATATATATATCATATATATAAATATATATAATAGCTATTGCGCATATATTAATAAATTAAGTATAGTTATGTTATAAGTAAAAAGTTGAAGATATATAAGCATAGAAGAGATATAAGCCTAAATAATGTTATTCAGGTAGATAAGGTATAAGGAAATAATATCGTAGAAAAGGTGAACATAAAGAGAGAGATAAGATAGAGTAAGATGTATACTATACTAATTTATCCCTCCCCTAATGAAGAAGATATAACGGATTAACCTAAGGGTGTAAAGCGATACACTATAATATGGATACTCAAGAGGCCTAGCTACGTAACTAGAACGGTAGATATGTAAGGACAAGGGAGTAGAGATAATGACTGCAGGTAGGGTATATGAGTAGGCGGCTGAATATATTATATATTATATATATGAGTAATGTATATATAGTAGTAAACCGACGAGGTATAGAAGAGAGAATCAAAGGCGGTGGGAGGGGTGAGTGTATTCGGAGTAGTGAGAGAAGACTAGGCTGATAGTAGAACCTATAGTAAGAAGGAGGCTCATAGGCGAGTGTAAGAGAAAGAGGAGCCGTGTAACGGATTATACGAGCTGTGAATAAGTGTAACAATAGTTTAAACTAATACGGATTACTATAGAGCAAGAGGTGATATTAAAAAGATGGTCAGTTGGGTGGATGGAACCAATATTCAATGAGAAGCGGGTATAATCAGCATTCATATAGGATTTCATGGCTTTGATCTTGATCTCTGTCAATAATAGATTGATTCTTCACACTTATTTGATATACTCTATTTCTGAAGAGAGTAGTATAAAGTACTTGCGATGACTTTATGTAAACACACGGAAATTGAAAGCAGTCCGATATATCGGACTAGAGAGTGTAGACCGCTCGTAATCGAGAGTCGCTTGATGAAACCATACACGTGTTATACAGGAGTTAATGTTCTCTCGTGAAAGGAATGTAAGTAGTATTATATATTATGATCGGGACTGACTGAAGGCAGATAATATAAGGCTTCCAAGAAATCAGTGTGCTAACGCTGTACTGATGGCGGAGAGAGTGAAGGTTTGCTGATTTCAGATAAGTAAAAAGTAGAGAGGGAGGATGAATTTCAACCTGCGATGCGTGAATGGAGGGTAAACCTTGTAGACCAGTTCAAGCGGTATTATATATATATATATATATATATAATGAACACTGAGAGGTCTGTCTATTATTGATAAAGGATTATTCCAGTATATATCGAGACCCAGAGAAGGACGAGCGGGAAATGAGTGACTCCTCGACCAGTCTGCATCGCGTGGAGCGATTTTAAGTTCAGTGCCTATATAGGTAGTGAAATCGCTCTATCATTCCTCTTAGAGGCTTATTAAGTAGACTAGTTAAATTTATATGACGAGGATAGCGGTAACTGGTCTATTCCACATAGTAGATTCGAACTGTCCTACCTTGGTCTGTGTTATGAGAACTACGTTATAGAGGAAAGTTGAGTACCTAAATATTCTATTATATATATATATATATATCACTAGCTAATCAGTTTGAAAAAGAATCTATGTACTAGTGCTGGCTCGATGGTTTCACTGACGTATTACAGTAAAGTATGTAAATGGCTATCAGACCAGTAGTAGGTATTACTAGCGTTATATATATATATATATATTAGTCCGTATTTATAGTAAGATGTGTGATATAGATATATATACGTTATATAGTAAAGGAGGTAGAGGTCTCCATAACAAAGTCTCAATGTGACTTAGGTATTATCGTAATATAGATAGATGTGATTGACATTATAGTGAGAAGATATGAATTATGTTCTCAACATAGGAGCTCAGTTATTTAGTATCCTGTGAACTATTATAGTGAGAGCGTTATGCTATATATAAACGGTTCGTGATCGCCCAGCGTGGTTATTAATCACGCACCATGTTCATCTATAACTCTCCGTGGCGAGGGAAGTGAGAATTGTAAGCCAAAGTGAATCGTGATGAGTAACATGGATGATGTCCTTTGACGGCAGACTCATTGATACGTTGAAGAAGCGAGCAGTTTACAGAGACAGGTCCTGGATGGTGAGTTTCGAGAAGAGAGCGGTGCAAATTTGATTTCGCTCGCTGTGACTGAAAACAAAGATGAAAGGAAAAGGTGAAATTAAGTGGGGTGTGTATGCGTGCTGGTGTGGAAGAGAATGAGAGAGGAAGAGAAGGAGTTGCAATTGTTTGATGAAATGGGTGTATCTCAATGTACGAGTCTCGAGACGCTATGGTAGACTTTAGATTAGTGTGGAGTTAGTGCGCTTATGACATAACTAGGTCAGGCAGATTAAACTGATAAAGTTTCGAGCAAGAGAGTGTATCCACAGTGTAGATAGTGGGTGAAGGTGTAAGACCGACGTATGGTCCAATAACTTCCTAGACTCACATACTGATTGATATTCAAGGTGATGGTTAGCTAGTACAGTGGTAACTCTGTAGATAATCTGAATGATGATATCTTGCCTGACGGCGAGGTTGCTGTGTGATACGATAGGAAAGTCTCTTCGATAGTGAGTGCAGGTTAGATAGGAATAGGGGGGACTGAGATAGCACTAATGCTCGATAGAAGAATTGACAGTCAGTATGCAAAGAATGGTTTTGTGCACGACTGTAACATGGCGATATCTATGGAATCAAGTGTTTATTTTGGGGCAATAATTAAGATAAAGGCGTGGGGCCTCGGGAGGGCGGACTGCTTGACTGTAGATGCAGTGATGGCATGGGTGATGGGCTCGTGAGTTAGTAGAATATGAAATTCTGTGACCTCAATAAATAGTGGATACGAGGACATAATATGAAGCCGCAATGGTAGGGTACAATAGAGGTGATTAGCTTATCTGTTGTTATAGGTATGACGAGGTAATAGATGCTGTAGCAGTAATACTTCTTTAAACCACAAGGAGTATCCATAAGTATACTTAGAGTTGGTGTAGGTAGAGATGGTATCGAAGTGAAAAGTATTGATTTTTTTGTGTTGGTGAAGAGAGATGTTGAAGTATGTGTGGATTTTTAAATCAGTTAGGGGTTTATAGGAATGGGATATCGGATCATTATGTTGTTCTATGTAAATTAAAGTGTGGGGTGCTGGATGGAGGAGGAATGGTGTGAATCACTCCGGGAGAGTAGGTAATAATTAGAG
>JABUQX010090671.1:0-32897 GCA_015478945.1 Trachelipus rathkii | reverse complement strand
GGCGCCTTTGTTGAAGCTGAAGTCTCAAAGCAGAAGAGTATATCGCTGTGAAAAGGTGAAGCAATCTTTGACAAATCAAAAAAAAACACGGAGCACTCTCTCCAACACAGGTGCCAGATTCACTACACTGAGGATTTATATACTTACGGTACCATATTGTTTTTTCACTATTTTAACTTATATAGTCAATTTTTGATATTGTTTTACCCCACTCTCTCGATTTTTTCTATAAAATTTTAAAGTCAACTTCAAATTTGAGGGTTATTATATATTAAGTTTTTCTTCTCCTTAATGATAATTTTCACGTCACTTTTTGAAAAACAATTGCTTCCGCAAACTAACTGTTTATTATAGAATATATTAAATATTTAATGACTGGAAGATAATATTATACATATTAAACTCTATGACCACGCAAGGGTCCAATAATGTGCCAAATGGAGCATTACCGGGATGCCAGACTCTCCCTTTTCTCATTTTCTTCTCCAAGTCATTTACAGGAAAATTGGAGAGCGCCTCATGAAGTCAGTTCTCAATCTCGGGAACATTTTCGCAACATAAATCACACTGGGAAATTCGCAAAATTTTCATTTTCGAGAGGGCAGGACCAGTCCACAACTGTCTCTCTCCAGCACAATCCTCTCCTCATCCTGTGAAATAAGTACTCCAGCAAACGACGCATTGGAAATGAACTATCTCAATGGGTACACCGCCTCTTCTCCAGATTCGTAAATTTGGAAATTTCTCATCATGGAAATGGTAGCTCGTCTTCTCTCGGCCGCATCGAGCCAAGAGTATGTTATGGTAAACAGACAGCCAATCACTCACAGGGTTTGTTCAATGAAATAAAAGAAAAAAGGTAAAGTCTCGAAATTTGTTTAACACAGCTTATTTGAATAATCTTTCTGACACGAAATCTATTAACAAATATAAAATTGATTTAAATGTTCCTTCTGACACGAAACCTGTTAACGAATATAAAATTGATTTAAATGCTCCTCCTATAAACAGATTTCGTGTTGTTTTCTTCAAAAAGGGTAATTTATGTACACGGGCAAAGAGGATTTTTCCGCCCAATACTATTTCAGTGGAGCTTAATAAATGTTCTTGTGTTTCCACGGACTCATGTTTAAACTCTCATGACTTTTTGAGCAATGATATGAAGGTAATCCACGGCAGGAAGCAAACCTCTCAATCGCCTCACCTCCAGGAGGCTCCTCTTTATTTAAATGTTTTCGTTACAGATATTGATAGCCGATATCAACATGCTAGCACGAGCCCCACCGCTCAAATTGATGTTTTATATAAAGCTACTGATGATGAGGTATTTCCATCAGAGTGCTCGAATTTTAATATTTCTTTATGTAAAAATAATATTAATCCACAATGTCTCACACCTATTAATGATAAAAACACCATTACACGAACAAATATTTGTAATAATGAGAAATTTGTCGCGAATGTACACACTCTCTCAACACATTTTGATTCTAACAGCAAGGTAAATTTTCCTAATGTTAATTTGGATAGGTCCAGGAATAAGTCTTTATTTAATGTTACTAATAATTTTAAATTTAATACTAACTCTCATGCACGCCTTACTAGCCAAATTGATAAAATTTATAGCGCTAATACTTCTTTTTTAGATTTAGATTTTAATGACTCAGCCGAGTCCGGTATTGATGGAAAAGTAGATATGACGCAGAGTTTCAATATGCCTCTGGAAACCCGAAAGTCCACTTCTATAGAGCATTCACGATTTCCAGAGAAGGCACATTTTACACACGAAGATGTAAAAGCAGTAGACAGGTCGCAAGGTTTTAGTCCTTTGAAAAATCATATTACGCATTTTCGATTGGAAAGGTGTAATATGGAATTCTTCTCGCCCTTAACCAAAAATCCTTTATCTCCCCATTCTTTATTAAAATTACAGATTAATTGTGGACTCTGAAGAACAGATTCGCGAAGCACAGGATATTACCGATCGGTAGGACCCAGGCACATGTGCCTGATAAAACTCCAACAGCATAGGTGAATAGCAAACAGTGCAAATTGGTATTGAAAACTCAAGCACAGATGAAATTGGAATGGTAACGATGGTAAAATCAGTGTAGAGGATCACTCGCAAGTATTTATAGAGATGGAGTTTACAGATGATAGTCAAATGAAAGTAGGAGTAATTACGCATGTTTTTATTGTACATATATCCACGTGATTGTACAAGGTGGTAAGGAGATAGTGTGATATTGAGGCTGGTAGGACCCTATTTGATAGCACTTGAAGTAGTAGGACTGATTTGCAAACACTTTTGCGAAAGCAAATAGCTCTCGCGCCCTAAGAGCACTTGCACGTAATTAGGAATTGAGCTGCTATTATCAACAGGTCAGAGCAGACACTGAGGTGAAAAGCAGCAAGGAGGTAAGATTAGAAATGCCAGAGGGCCATGATATAGCGAATATGGAGGCGCTCGTAGATATACAGCGTAGGTATGAAGGTGCACGGCCCTCATTCAATCTTTACAGACTGAGCAATATAGTTAAAAGGTATAATGGTATAAGTAGAAGAAGAGCTTTAACACACACTAGAAAAGATGTCGAAAGGTACTCTGAATTTATTGGAAATGAATTGCATAACAATTTATATAGGTGTAACTTTCTAGAGCTAAATTCTTCTAACTATCCGCATGATTTCCTTATTTCCACCTCTTGTTTTAATAATGTTTTACCTTTTAAGCCTCATAATATCTCTCCTTCTTTTGAAAATTTAATTGGTAATTATAATCTCTCTCCCAACTTGACTCCTTTCACTCAGCATGATTTTCAATCTTTAAAAGCCTCCTATCTCAGTGATCAAAAGGTATCGAAGGGCACTAACCCTCATTCTCTTGTTAATATTTCTGAATCTTTTATCAATTTTAATGAAGCAATATTACCTACTTCTCAACATTTACCTGGTAATGCGCTTTCTCCGGTCAACACAAATGACCAAATGAAAACCTCTAATGTCAATAACAACGTTGCCCATTCAACTTTGCGGCAACGATTTTTTGAGGAGCTGACAAACGATCGGTTTCGAAACCCTACACATAGGGGACATCACACTCCCTCCTCCTTTCCTCGCAAACCTTTTGCAACTCCACACACTTGTTATCGCCGGAAAAATCCGCAACATTTGACCCAAGATGGGCATTTTCAATGTTTTTCTCCTTATAGACACTCTCCACAAAATTCTCGCTTCCGCGGTGGTAAGATTCCTTCTAAAGAAATTCAGACACAGGGGGCCCACAAATCTTTCTTTCATTTCGCTAATAGAGAAGATCTAGTAAACAACTGGAGAAAACCTTCTTTACTCCAGAAATCCAGGGACACCCCCACACCTTACGCTCATCCCCCAGTGGGACTCGCAATGCCATATGTAAATTTGATAAAAAATTTGATAATAAATAGCAGTTAAAATTCCTTTTTGCTTAACAATGAGCTCTCTTTTTTAATCTATTCAAAATTGTTCAGTATGTGTATAGGACTACAGATTAGGTAATTATTTTTAAGACTCCAAAACACACTAATTTTTAGCTCATAATGTACGCTTCGATAGAAATTTTAACACAAATTTCCAGCATGTTTTTCAAGGGGTAGAAAATTCTCTTATACCAAACAGAATGGTTAGCATAACTGGGTCTGAAAATGGTATCGCAAATATAAATACAAAGGTAATTAAAGATAGTCCTAAAAGTAGCATGTTTTCTCAGGAATATTTATTTAAATGGAAACTTATAGGGGACTCTCCTCTTCCTCACGCTGTAGGCAACACTGAGGTTCAATTGATATGAGTGATTTAGGATATTGCAACGCGGAACGCCCCATAGCGGGAACTAAATGTAGGTAGTGTTATATGGAAAAAATGGGACATGGCAAAAGCAAATCGCCAGGCTCCTATTTCCCCGAATAAGATAAGATAGTAACACAAGACGCTTTTAGATGGAATAGTAACCATGCTCATAACACCGCCTCACCTTTTATTAGTTTTTTTTTCTTTCTCCAATTGTGACCTCTAGTTCTTCTATTATTGTCTTGCATGCTAGAGTGAAAACGTCTTTCTCTCTCTTCAGCATGCTCCTATTTTTCCCTTTTTTTTTTCCGCCAGTTCGCATTTAAAGAACAATGTTATCACGTTCTCAAAGTTTTGTTTTTTGTTTTTTCTTGTTAAAGCTCAAGATTTAGCGTTTAAAGTTACATATAACACTGAGTCTTTCTGTACACTCATTAAAGCCTTAACTTCTTCTCCTCCTTTGAAATTTTCATTAGGATCTGAGCCTATTTTCGTTGCATAAATGCGGTTCCTAATGAATACCCTACTTCTCCAGGAAACCCCTATCGCCGCTTCTCTATGGTCGGGTCACCCACCCCAACCAGTTTCTTTAATATCATATGTTGATCCCTCTTCAACCTCCTTCTACACGAGTTGTTTCTTAAACTTTCCATTTCACATACTGAATCATGCCTCATATTTTCACACGACACACTTGTCAAATCTCTTTCCAAATTTCTCACTTCTCCGCTTTTCCAAATATTACTTAAACCGCACCTATGTGCATTTCGCATTCTGATTCTTACTTTTCCTTTTCTCTAGCTAGAACAAAAACTTTCCAAATATCCTCTTCGCAAATCATATATTCTCCACGCATTCTACACAGAAATTAGCTTTCTCCTTTCTCTCACTACAGAAACTTCCACACTCTTAGATCATGTCAACGTTCTTCACAAAGTTAAAACTGAAACTTTCCATACACACCTCATTTTCATATGTGTGTAAACTCAAAAGAACACTCACATTTTGATGTTGAACACACTTAACAAATCTTACGTAAACACACTCCTTTTAAAACCACATTCATTGCATTTTCCAATACCTTTCACTCTCAACACAAGGACATTAACCACAATCACACCTCCTTCTTTAACAGACTTATCACTGTAACATAACACATTCCATTCCATAACTCATCAATCACATCAACGCGACCTCACATCACACAGATTCATTTATACCATCTATTTATCCTTCTCTTTTTCCTTCCTCACACAGGAACATCTGTACCTCTTCACAACTACTTTTAGATGGTTAAAATTTTCTTTTTTTTGAAGTGCCACGGGCCGACTCTTTATTACATTTATTTACATCAATGTAAAAATAAAGACATATTAGAAAAGGACATTTCAAACATGTAAAAAAATGAAAACTGTGTACATATTTTCATTAAATATTAAAAAGAAAAGTTTATAACAAATTAATGGTAAGATCACTAAATTTCAAACTTTATTTGCATATTAATCCAATATACAACCCTTTTCACATAAAATTTTTTCCTCTTTTCCTCTATCTTCACACAAAAAAAATGTTTGAGAAATTGGATCTTCTTTACCTTGGTAATAACAATCTCCGTTCTGAAATTAAAAAAACAAAATACCAAGGGAAATCTATAACGCCTGTACTCTATTCCCAAATTTTGCAATAAACAACACCATTCGTTGCAGGTATAATCCTTATCCTTACAAAACACCCTATACTCTAGAAGCCGGAAATCAAACCTTACTTTCCTTTCCTTCCAATGTTGTAGCTTAAATCTTCTGTCCCAAAAGCCAACCAAGACTAATTACGAGTAACATTTTCCTTCTCCCACAAGGATGCACTTTTGTATCCGACAAATGCACCTTCAGATACCCTTCCCATTCTTCTGTCCAAACAAGGGATTGCAAAAGATTCGTAACTCCTGAATCTCCACCTGTTCATCCACATTTTATCCCTAATGTAACTTCTCAAACTTCCAGGTTGAAATAAAACCCATTACATCTTCAGTGGGATACTTCATTAGAACCCACCTCTTCAAACCCTCCTGCAACAATTGCATAGTTCAATTACCTTTTCTTTTCACTGGCAGGGGGAACTCTTTAACAATGAATTTATTTGTTAAAGACTATATGAAAAGGAAAATTAGAGATATCTATTTCTCCTTTTCATTATCAGTTTATCTTCAACCGAAGATTTCAGATAAATTTTATATCACTATTTTCTTTCTTCTATATTTATTTTTTCCTCACGTAGGTTCAAAATCGTTATCACACTTTCAAAGTTCGCATTTTATTAAATTTTGTTATTTGCTTCAGACTCTCTTATTTTTTTTTTCATAAACTCTGATATCAAAATCTGAAGTCCAAATCCCCTCCACCTCTCCCGCGTCCTCCTCGACCCCAAAAGTAATTCCTTTAGATTTCCCAAAAATCATTATTTCTTTAGCAATGGTACCGATAAGTTGTTTTATAAAATCGGTTTCCTCTTAGTGAATTTTCTGGTAAGTCTATATTTGATTTTATACATTTTATTCTTCCACACGACTTTTACATTTTTGGTCGTTAATATTCTAGTTTAACAGTTTGGTATTATAGAAATTTTGTCGCAATAGTACTTCGTGGAATTCTTTATTTTTTTAAAATTTCCTTTTTATTTTTTAGAATCTTCAAAGTTTTATTTTCTTTATAAAATCATAATGTCCGTATTTTAAAGAAACAGTGATATTGGTTTATAAGTTTTCCGTTTACTACAGGAACTAGACAATGTTAACCAATGTAATTTTTTTGATATTTTTCATCTTCGTTTCCTCCCCATTTAGAAAACTTTTCTCACGAACTTTATTTCAAAGCCACAAAAATTCTTGAACATGGTTGTATACCACTTTATTACTTTTATTTTTTGCACCTTACTCCTTTAGTAGTGACCCACTAATTTTCACTCTACTCTTATGTCAATTTATATATATAATTGCTTTTTTTTCTTTTGTTGTCGTCTACAAAGCTCCATCCTTTCCATTTGTATCTAAAACTTTTATATAAAGTTTTTTTTATTTGTAATATTCCTGGCCTCTTTAAGCTTTATACGCGATATTTCCCTACTAATCTTAAGAGTGAGGCCCTAATTTCTAATAGCCATAAGAACCACATTATTTACTTAAATGAATAAATAATATAATAATAATAATAATATAATAAATAATTAATAATAATAATAATAATAATAATAATAATAACGCCAGCGAAAAATGATAAGTTAATAATATAATTAATAACGCCGGCGAAAATGATATTAATAATGAATAATAATAATAATAAATAATAATAATAATAATATAATAATAATTTAATAACGCCAGCGAAAATGATATTAATAATAATAATAATAATAATAATAACGCCAGCGAAAATGATATTAATAATAATAATAATAATAATACTAATGGAAAAATTAATTATTGCACTCGATCTTGGACTTCGCGCGTATATTTTATTTAGTGTTATAGTTTCATATTTTTCTTCTTTTATTGTTGCACCCCTTTTAAACACCCTTTGTGACCCAAAGACTATATCGCTATTTCCTCCCGTATTTTTTTTATTATCATTTAATCAAAGCTCCTCACCCTCGTTTTTTTTTTGAACATACTAACTTGCTATTGGAATTCTTAACAATAAAATTTACACAACCACCTACACTATACGCTTCAACTACCAGAACCACTCAACTTACAATTTATTTTTAGTTATAAAAGTTATATAAATATTTTTATATAATCTTGGCTCCGTTTTTTTTAAATTCTTTGCATCAATTTTCATCGGACCAAGATGTTAAAATTCATTTTTATTTTTGTTTAAAATTTGGTACACTTTTTGAAATTTATTACCTTAATGTGGTTTCTCAAGAAAATTTGTTTAACATTTTTGTACCTTAATGCTCAAGAATAGATACTTTTATTTCATTTATTTTTAAAGTTAAAAGCAACTTACTTTGTCATAACTTTCTAAGAAAATTTGTTTAAATGTATCAACCCAAGTAGAGATTTTATTTCATTTTTAATTTTAAAGTTCACAGCGTCATATTTTGTCAAAAATTTTTAAGAAAAATTAGCTTAAAATTTTATTGCTATAATACTTATCTATTTGAATGAATAATGTTAAATTTTTGTTTGAAATTCAGGTCCTTAATGTATTTTGGAAAAAAAGGGACACTTATTTTTAAATTTAAATTGTCAATACTTTGTAAATTTAAAGTGACATAACTTATGTCATTTATTTTTGAGAACACTCTCTTAAATATTTTTACTGTAATAATTCTCTTATAAAATGTTTAACTTATTTTTTTTTATGCCCGCCCACGTTGGATTTTTTTTATTTATTATTTTTTTTATTCTTGTTTTAGGCACCTTTTTGTAGCGGACCTTCTTTATTTATGGCGGACTTTTATAGCGGACCTATTACCTGGAATAATATATCTAAGCAAAATTTATTGAATTTAACATTTCCGTTGAATGATTTTGTATAATAAACTTGAGAAGCAGCAGATAGCGACTTTTACTATCCCAAGGCTTTTACCTAAAACATCGCCCACAAGCAAGAAATTTTTGTTGGGCGAAATATATATATATATATATATATATATTATATATATATATATATATAGATATATTAAATTATTTTTTACAAAAAATAAATATTTTTTTTTTTTATATATATATTATATATATATATATATATATATATATATATATATATATTTTAAGGGGAGTATATATATATTCTACACACCTGTAGATTATATTTATTATCTATATATATTATATATATATATATATATCTATATATATAGTATATATATATATATATATTATATATATATACATATATATATATAATATATATATATATTATATATATACTATATTATAAACAGGCAAGTCATAGTTAACAAAATGATTTGAAGCATCATATGTAAAAAAAAAATGAAAACAAGTGATCCAAAACTAATCTGAAGTATTAAAGAAAAAAATGGATATATTAGCAATTATAAAGAACAGAAGCGAGATCAATCCCAAATTTGGCATTTAGATTAGCAGAAGTAGGATTTGTCGCACTAGCTTTGTATCGCCACAGATGTCATATCTGAAAATTCTCAGTCTTTGACAAAACTCCTTATTTAGATAAATTTGACTGGGTAAATAGGTAGCAAAATCAAGTTTTTTTTTCTTAATTAAATTCACATCAGCATTTAGCAGCAAAGTTTTTCAATAGCATTAATAAAAATAATAATAATATCATAATAATAATATAATATAATAATAATTAATAATAATAATAATAATAGAACTTAAGATAACTAGATAATATGCCAAAATATTAAAACCATAATTATAACATTAAAATTGTAAATGCTTTTAAAAGTGATTTTAAAAACATGACAGAAAAAGGCATATTCATTATTTCCTTTTTTAAACCAAATAAATCTCTACTCATAAATGTATTATTATTATTATTATATTATATTATTATTATTATTATTATTACCAGTAAAAAAAAAAAAATAATAATATTTCAGACAAGTACAAAAGTGATTCATAGCATGTTTCATTTATACAGATTATAAAATGTAATTAAAATATATCTACCAATAATAATGATTAAAATTTGGAGAAAGTTGGGAGTCAAAACCTTTCATTGTACTTAGATCCTAATTGACAACTGAATGACTTTTACCTTAATTCTAAGTTTGTAATAATTGAAATGTGAAAGAAATTTCTATTTTTATGACCTAAAATTTACTTTTATCTTTCATTAATTATAAAAGCTTTATGCTATCTACTTGTTCTTATAATTTTTTTGTAATTGTTAGATATTTACCTGCATTGGATCTCAGAATATTAAAACTTTCTGTATAGTATTCAGAGTTCTTCAAATTGCTCTCAATGCAATTACGAAAATAATATCCACTAATAGCCACACCAAATCCGCCAATTGCTGCTATTTTTGCAAGTGTTTTTGTAGTAAATAAATTCATCAGTGTTTTTCAACTGAAAAGTAAAATGCAACAACTCATTAACACATAGTTTATGAAATCTACTCATGTCTGTGAATATATATACCTATAATTCTATTCATAATTTATTTTATTTTTTGAGGGGGGGTAGAGGGATTTTAATATTCAAATTTGCTGCTCCATGCTTTATTAGATCTTCTCTAATCCATTTAAAAATATTTTATGTTTATAGTTTCAATATTCAATAGGGTAAAAAATGTCTTATTGCTGTGAAGTTCACTAATACCATTGGGTTTATTTTCGCACAGGTACGCAATAACATAGAAAATATAAGCAGTAAGAAGCCATATGGACAATATAAACTCTCCCAGTCATGCAAACAAGTAGCCTACTGACCACTGTTTAAAAGTGAATTCCACACCAGTTGCCATAGGGCTTGTCAATAGTATACACCAACTAGGCAAAAGCTATAGCTAAGGTAAATGCTAACCACACTACAGTCTTTAATAAGTTTGCTATACCAGTATTTGCAACATGGTTTTACATTAATAACTAACTAAATACCAGTCAATTTGGCTTAGTCAAAATACACTAAATGATGATGCCCAAACCATCCATATGCCTATCCAATACATACTTTCTCAAATGTGCAAGTGAGTCCATATTCTCCTCCTCAACTGTTTCTTACACATTCCAAAAATAACAACCCTCTTGAATGAGTGTTTTCTTACATTAACATGGCATACAGCTTCCTAATTTTCTTATTGTGTCCTGGCTCCCATCCTATAAAGAATTATTATTAGAATCACATTATTATTTTTTTGTGCGCTTATTACCTACTATATGGCCTTGAATTTCAGAAAAAAAAAATTCAAAAAAGTGCATTAGGGGAAAGTTGGGAGACAAAGTTATACCTAAAGTGGTCCAAGTCACCCCTCCCGACGCAACTGTATATAATAAAAATATGGAAAACCCATAAAAATTTTGAACACAAACTCCGGGGCTTCCACCTTGTAGGAAATTGGAACCAAAAAATGTCCCAAATTATTGCATATTTGCTAAAACTTATAATATTAATTGTTCAAACATGTAAATTCCACAACTTATTGAAAAAATGAAAAAAACTGTTTTTACTTGTTTTTTCATGAAAAAAACTGTTTTTGTTTTTTTCCTTTCCCAACCCTAGTCTCAAGTTACAGCAAGTCATTAGCACCTTGTGAGAAATGTTTCGTTAACAAATTTAATTGGAGATTCTTGAAAAGAGCAACTTCATCCAGTGGATGTGGTTGTTGGCACAGGAAGGGCTGCAAGTACATTTTCTTCAGGAATCCAGCATATGTCCCTATTTAAAGGCCAAGAAAAGGAATTTTCTGGACCATGTGAATGTGTGAAATGACAAGTGCATCATATTGTTCAACTAAAATTTCACAAATGTTGCCAATTCACCAGTGATTATCATATATACAAGCAACATATTGTCCTGGCTGAAGATCAGACATTTCAATATTGAAACCTATGCTCTTTCTTCATGTGATTTAGAAACATTAGCCATGAATGATGTACAGCAACTGTAGAAGTATTTGAAAATCATTCTTCCTGACATAACCCTGCAGACACTATCATCTTTTGAGATAAAGAACCTTACATTTTTTATATTTTTATTGCAAAATTCAAACAAACCTGCAGGAGAAGAAATTTGATTTTCTTTTGTTCTTTGAAGGCTTGCATGCATGGCTTGCCTTTTTGCTGTACCACCAATGCCATCACAAGGTAAATTACCATGGCTAGTAGCAAAGAAATTCCACTCAGATTTGATGCTGAAATCCTGAAAATGATTACAAAGATTCACAAAATTTTTGCAATTTAAATTATATTGTGCAGTTGAACCATCACTGAATTTTTTTTATATATTTTAGTTCATCAAGTAGTCAATTAACTGCATCAAAAAAACATGAACAGCAACAGTATCATGCTTTAAGCTATCACTGATTATGCAGATGCCCATGCATTCAACCTGCTGATTAAAATCAAGAAAGTAGACAGCAAAAGGATGCACAGTTGCCTGACTATTTTCCCAGTGAAATTCTTGAATTGCATCTTGGACCACAAAGAGTAGGTTTCTGAAAAATCCATTAACACAATTTACCAGGATATAATTATTTTTAACAGTTTTAAGATACTGAGACTAATGCTTTGAAATGTAGTGATGACCCGAAAGATCCATGATTTTTGTTGCCAATTCTGCAATGAAATCCTCAAGTATCAACTATTTTATATCAAGTAATGCACAATCTGTTTGTATCCACTGCTTAAATTCAACTGTTTCTTCTGGATCAAAATCACTGTAAACCTGTGAGAAATAAAAAATGTGAATTTTAGCCAGGACATTTGTCACATCCATGAACGTGCAGATTTTGTACCTAGGATAAGTTTTAAATAAAAGTTTTGCAATTTTCTGTAATAATGCTACTTCCAAGCATCAGCTTTACATTTTGGTGAATCACACAAGAAAACTGAGAGCTTTATAGATGAGCCAACTGTTACATACATTTTGGTCTAATTCACAAAACTTTCAAAGCTCACCTCAGGATCAAATTTACTATTATATGCAATAAACATCTCCCTCAAATTACAAAGTAATAAGCGCTTCTGTTTCTGTACTTTTTCATTTGCAATTCTCACTGAAACAGTTCTTTTTGCCAGGACAAAGACTGAATTCATCATCTTTAAAAAAATTGACAATACAATTTTGTAATCTGCAGACAAAATTGTCCCCTTTTTTTTTTATGAGAAACTGCCAAGACCCCACCTTCTACTTTTTATTTTCTGGCTATTTTTACCATTCTCTGTAAAACATCAAACTCACCATTGTCTTCCAATGTGGACCACTTTTGGATTGTTAAAGTCAGAATCGCACCTTTTCTTCTGCCGATTGGTTGACAATGTTAGTTGTGTTTTAAGCTCTTTTAAAAGATCATCTAAAACAAGACAATTTTGACAATTATTTAATAAATTACTACCCTTTTCAACATGCGAAAAATTAACACCCCTAGTAATAACAATTTTTGAACAATCTTGAACCTGTTACTTTACGTTTTGCATTTCCTTCAGTCTCATTTACTAACCCTCTGAAATTTTAAAGGAGAAACACCAAAGGATGTTATACTTATATTTACATCTTTCGCAACTTCAATCTTCATCATCACTAGATGTTCGTGATGTTGATGGTGGTAATAAAGGGCATGTGAAGGCAATTCTAATATAATCCTTTTAACAACTTGGGCAAACTTTTTGACCTGCAAAATGTTTCTGGTTATAAACCTTAGCTTGTCAGCTACTGCAACATTTGGAGCTCTTAAGCTTTTTTTTATATGAGGGTTTTGCTTCTTGAATGGATTGCAGCAGTATCTTTGTAAATTTGAATAAAAATTCCTATTCATGATGGTACAAACAGTTGATGAATCATCAAAAAAAATTAAATTCCATAATTTTCCTAGACATGTATGTATCATAGAGTTTATTAATTAAAACCTTTTATGTTACTAAAATTGAACAAATGACACTTTGAGTTCTTCAAAAATCCAACGTTACAAATAGGGAAAAGTCTTTTATTAGATTGCTGAATCCACTGTACTTTGTGAGTTTAGCCAAGACAAAATTATACAAATACTAAGTATAATGCTTCTGCTTGACTTTCCACAATTGGCTAAACAAGTTCCGTGCAAACGAAATAAAA
This sequence comes from Trachelipus rathkii, assembly GCA_015478945.1. Lineage (NCBI taxonomy): Eukaryota > Metazoa > Arthropoda > Malacostraca > Isopoda > Trachelipodidae > Trachelipus > Trachelipus rathkii. Next base: position 19,306 of record JABUQX010090671.1, on the reverse strand, counting down.
AACACTTGATAAACATGGTCAGATTAAATTAAGGAAATTTTTAACCTTATTTCAAAAGCACCAAACAATAAAACTAGTAATTAACTGATAGGAAAAAATACGTGGGGTAAAGTCTAGCAAAGTGAATAAACTTAACGCAACTATTGTATAGTAAAACTAATAAACTAGTTAATTTACAAAATGGTATAAAAAAATTATTTGAAGTTTTTCGCGATTTCATTACATTTTAATTATGTACTGATACGCTATATATTTTTCCTTTCAAGGCTAATAAAAAAATAGCATAGTATAAAAAATAAGTTATATTCAAGTTATAAAATAAATAAAATAATGTCTACAACGGTATGTAAATTAAATTTTTTTTATGATGTAACGAGGTAAAGTAAAAAAAAAAAAAACCTAATGTGAGAAACGTACAGTGTAATATTATGGGGTGGTGAGGACTGAGTCCTCAGTGCGTGAACTAATTTAAATCTAAACTTAGCATTTAGACACCTTGGATCTTCGTGAATTTATGGCAATTACAATTGCTTCCACATTATCTATTCATTTTCTTCACTTAATTTTCCATGAATACTTCAATCATACATTAAGGCATATCTTCGTTCATGTGTTTTCTGGCAAATCTTTACTCTTTTGCAGTACTACAGAGTGCTGAACACCTTCATGGTTACTTGTTTGAACACGGTAGCGGCAAGTGCAATAAGAGATAGTTGATTCTTTAATGACTTCAGTAAGTGCCAAGTCTTTCAAGCTTTTATCTTATCATTTTTTTTATAACCACAAGGATATTTACAAGATATAAAACTCTGAAAAGCTATTTTACTCTTTCACGCAAGCTGCCTAGGGGAGCACTAGCATAAGAAAACGGAATGCAACTGAAAAAAAATAAATATTTCAAAAGTATGTTGTTTTCTGAAAATCTAGTACCTAAAGAGGATGAAAAAGCTGTTTTGCTTGTTTGATTGTTGCCTTCCTTGACAATATTTCTAACCCGTTCAACCAATTTTTATCACATGTTGTATGGGAATGAATAGCAATAACTATGCATATTTTTGAGGTCCAACGGATTCACAGTTAGGGCAAGTGGAATGTATTTTCTTCTTAGCGATAAAGTCTCTGAAAAAGTATTATTATATCTTTTGTTGTGCAATAATATTTCGAATCTCACGAAATAATGTTTAGGTCATTAATAGACCAAATAAAGGCTGATGCTTACACAGTTAAAAATATAATCCTTTTTTATATTTTTCCTGTTCTTTTGGAGCTCCTTGTTTTTACATGCCTCTGTGGCACAGCCGTACGTACCCGACAACTGCATTCGTAGACTCTGATCAAATCTTTTTTCTGAAAACAATCAATCGTTGGCAATGGTTTATATCCAACCCTCCGAAGAACGTTCAAACCCCAAAATTCTAATCGACTATTCGTTTTAAGAATTGAAAAAAACCCTTAATTCCTATAGATTGAATTGTTCTTTGCCTGGCAACATCCGTGGTCTTCATCATGGCGGCAGATGAGGCAAGAAATACCAAATTGTTCTTTGTCATCTTGGTGCACCGTTATGCTATTGCTTTTTTATATAATGCTCACACAATTGATTAAGGCTCATTTTGAATTCTATCAGAGACATTTCAGATAGCATTCTTCTGTCCTGAATATGTTCTTTCAATTTCCACATCTACCAGCTTTCTATTGCAGGTTAATTAGTCGGTCAAAAATTCCCATCAATGCAGGCCTTTCACATTCTTAAAAGGAAAGTCATGGGTTCTTCAGAAAATTATAATCTCAAAATTTGCTGTAATAATTCTTTTCGGATAATAAGTTTGTTTGAGGGGGTAACCTATCAGATACTCATTATTCTTTTCAGAATAATTTGTAAGTTATACGGGAACATTGTTTCTGTATACGTGATACGGGTTATATATATAAGTTATGAGTGATGCACGATATCCCATGTCGGATATCGGTATCATCATTACCGGTATCCGGTGGCTATCGGTCGATTTTTGAGCGGTGTCCGGCTATCAGCGAATTTTGTGAGTAAGTAGTATCGGTATCTGGTATCGGCAAAATTTTCCCGATACCGATACTACGATACCCCATGTTTTACGTCTTTAAATTGACTTGCGATAATATATATATTATAATAGCGGATAATATACTTATATAGTTAATATCTGTATTATATATATTATATAATCATATACCGCTTAATACTATTAACCGATAGTAATAGATACTATATCTATATACTATAATATATCATCCGATACCACTGTCCCGCATGCGCTGTAAGGGCAGGTTGTGTCTGGTAGTTGAAAGGTATTTGGCTTTCAAACACCATTCACGGAAAGCTAGATTTGATAGAGGTTTCAGCAACATGGGCTCAGACGAGAGAATCTTAAAATTTTTCAATGACCGACGAATTCGAAAGGTAGCTCACCCTTCTAGAAATTAAAAGTTCAAATATTGTCTTTTTTTTAATTTTGCATGTTATATTAATATATATATATATATATATATATTCTGTATATAATAATAATAATATATACTAGATATAATATATATATATATATATATATATAATATATATATATATATATATATATATATATATATATATATATCCGCCAATGGGAAAAGGCCAGTATCTATCTGACCTACTTTATGTTTATATAGGCGTTTTGGTTTTTTTTTTGTGCTTACGAGCGTAAGAAATGCTCAAGTTTGCGTTCGTTTGTTAAAACGCAAAATCGTGAAAAAATGCTTAACAAACTAAGGGAATGTTCCTTAATTACTATAAGGTGCTAGTTCCTGTTGATTGCGGATTTAGCACGTTTTACGAAATTGTGTAAACCAAAAAAATTACGGCGTGGTAAGCCCGTTTGAATTGATGAATTTTCATTCAATTTAATCAGCTTTAAATCTAATTTCTTCCAAAAGGATAAACTCCATCCAATAGTTTTGATCAATTTTTTGGTAATATAAACCATTATTTGTTATTAGTTTTATTTCTGTTTATCCGAAATCGACGAGCTCCACACCAACAGTGATTTCAATTATTTGCATAAACAAAAAGTAAACCTCGCAAAAAATTGTGCTGTCGTTTTTGCACGAAATTCAGGCATTAGTTCAGGCAATCAGAAGTCCTATGGATGTTAACTGTAGGTTTAAGTGTTTTTATATAAAATATTCTAAATTTTTAAGTTATTAACCTTTGGAAGTCATTTTGAAGAATGGAGAAATTTTGAAGAGAAAGAGATTTACGGTGCCTATTGAGGTCATAGTGACTCGGACAGCTAAATTCTCTGGGGAGTTGGGGAGATTAGTTCGAAACGAAATGCCCATGCGTTGGAAGCTCGCATCTTTAGTTTAGGAAAGTTTGACCTACATAGTCATGTTACAGTTGGCACATTTATATTGTAAACATGTGTGAACTCAAGTTCAATGGGGATGCCTTTTTTAAGGTTCTTAAAGAAATTGCCAACTTGATTGTTTTTAATAAAAGATATAAGGAGAAACTTGCATTGTGGAAAAGTTTTTGTTTTAAGATGTTTCTAATCTGAAAAGTGAAGAGATTGGGAAAGCGGGTCCAATGTAGGGAGTCGAGCATAAACAGGAAGAGTTTAGAACATCATATGCAGTAAGTTTTCAGGGTGCTGATAAGTTTATCGAGAAACGTGTAACAAGTTACAAAAACGTGTTAGAGGGATAAGGCTAAACAGAAAATTACAGCAGAAATGGTGATTTCTTCATGGAAAATTTTCCAATCAGAACAAATAACTAAGGCTTGTGTATGCGGGACCTTATACCTGCAATTTTATGATTAAAAGAGATAGAAATACAGAAATTAGTTCCAAGTAAAGTTTTAGTGGGCTTGCGAAATAAATAGAAGTAGCAAATCACTAATACTTTACATGGGACTATTTTCTTTATAGTTCTATATCCTTTAATCAAAATTGTAAATAATACGAAGCGTTTGCGGTAGAATGAATTTTTTTTATTTTCTTGATTTTTTTTAATTTAGACCGTTTTCGTTTTTTGTCATGTCCCATTTGTGCTTACCTCGGATAAGAAAGCTCACATCAGTCTTTAGTAGAATTTCCTGTTTCAAGGTTCACACTTTCTGGAAAGTCAGGGAAAAAATCAGTCAGGGAAGGTCAGGAAGCTGTTTTAAGGATTATTCTGAAAAGTCAGGGAAATTCCAGAAAAGTCCGGCAAATTTTAAAATTTCAAAATATATGAAGAATGATCCATGGACCAACTTAGCATATTTTTTATATCTATATTTTTTCTTATGTTTTTATAATGTGGAATGAAGAGATGTAGTTGATAACGTGAATGAAAAAGGATGGGCGAGGAACGACATCCATAAATCTACTTTCATCTTAAAGGTATCCGATTTTTTATTTCACTATTACCCACTACACACCCTAGTTTGTCCGTAGAGATTAGGTTTCCAAGTTCATCCTTCCGATTGAGGTGATTGGTATATGGATGTGTTTTAGACTGTATAACTTATGACTTAATCTGTTTATACTTTTTCTTTTAAGGCGATTTATTACTGTTTTTTTTTTTTTTTTTTTTTGAGGTTTGATGAAGTGATTTTTGATTTTTGTGGCAGTTGACAGCCGAAAATCACTCTACCAAACCATTACAAAATGTTTCTGTTCAAACAAAAGTTGTATTTCTAAAATACAAACTGGCTTTTTTTAAAATGCTTTCCTTGCTTAGAACGTGAATCATTTTACGAAAGTTCCAAAGTTCAGGGGGGGGGGGGGGGAAAGAAAAACCCCCCGCCCCCCCACTTGGGGTCCCCCCATTTTTTTTCCCCCCCTTTTTTTCAACGAGATTTACAATGCCCGTACTAAATATTATGGAAGATTCTTAGTCAGTAAAGCTGCTACAACAACTAAAGTTTTTGTATTAGATTTACATGAACAAAGACAATTTTCATCTTGTAAAGGTATCATCTTTTATTTCAAACAAAAAAAACTTCTCAAAGAAGTCATTTCGAATGAAAGTAATATCCTAAAATTCAAACTTGAAATGCCAGACTGTGCTAATCAAAATGACAGAAAAGATATTAGAAAGATGTCTCTGAAGTACAAAGCCTTCAAGGGCTCTCAATCATTGATCCTAGTTATAATTCTTGCATCAGACAGAACAGGAGAAACAAAGATTTGCTTTTATTGCTAGAGGCATGTACACCGAATAACCGAATCACAGATTCTGTGGCTGTAGATAGCAAAAGCACAATACACTCTACTTTGCAGGGAAGCTCGTTCTACCCTTGAATTAAAATCAAAATATTTGTGGATGGTGATTGTCCTTCTAAGAGACTGATGAGTTTTTGATATAAAGAACATCTCAAAGAAAAAAAGAAAAATTATTCATACAGATCAAAAAACTTGAAGAGCAGAGAAAGATGTTAAAACAAAGCCTTTGACAGAAGAAGACGCCTATAAAATCAAAAAATTCAGATGCTGAGAAGAAAAGTTAACCTAAATCTCCCCATTAGAACTTTTGTGATCACAGTGGCGTTATTCACCCTAGTATAAACGTACGATTTAAATTATTTTCTTTTTGTATAAATAAAATCGTCCGCTTCTGAAAAATTAAAACTAGTGCGTTGCACGGCTATGAGAAAAAATATTAAAGGAATTACTAAAAAAAAAAATTTTTTTTTAAATTCATCCATGATGCTGAACAATTTTGTAAAGTATAATAACACTAAATGAACGTATGCAACTAAGTAAATAAACACCAAGTAAACATTGCAAAAGATAGATAAACACCAAAAAAATACGAACACGCTGTCAGGGAAAAATTCGCGAATTTGGTTCAGGGATAGTCAGGAAATCAATTTAAAATTCAGATGTGAACCCAGGTTTAAACGACGCGATTTCGTGCTCTGTTTTGTTTTTGTTTTTTAACAATTGGAATCAGCTGTTTTGATGAAGCACGTGGTTTTGGAATATACAGAAATAAAAAAATAACAACCAGACTTTTATATTACAGATAAGTGATCAACTATTTGTGAGGAGTTTATCCATTTGGAAGAGAAAATAGATTTAAAACTGATTTTATTGAAAGAAACATTCACCAATTAAGACACCAAGCCGCCCATCTTGTTTGTTTACAATTTTCGTAAGAACGTGTTAATTCGCAAGCACGGGAAATAGCAACCGTTAATTATATTAAGAAAATCTTACGTTTGCGTGAGCATTTCTTGCGATTTCTCGGTAAGTTTGACAAAAAACGAACGCAAAACTCGAGCGCATTTCTTACGTTTCGTAAGCACAAATACAAAAAAGAAAAGGCTAATAATATATATATATATATTATATATGATATATATATTATATTATATATATATATATATATACTATATAATATATAATATTAATATATATATTATATATTAGGCTATTATTAAAAGTATCAGTATCGATATCGGTATCGGCGTATCGGCAACATTTTGTATCGGGTATCGGTAGTGAAAAAATGTGTGTATTAATTTATTTACAATTATAATTTAAGCTTAAAATTATAGAATAGAATATATATTATAATATTAATATACTATAAATATATATATAATTATATACAGATACCTTAGCTACTATATATATATATAGTATATATATATATATATTATAAAAAAATTAATAAAAATATATATATATATTAATTAATATCAATATATATATTACGCTAAAATTATATACATTATATAATCCTCCCGTATAGACAAAGAGAAAAACAATGCATTATAATTCTATTTCAAATACTGTATAAATAGTAAGTAGGTTGAAGGGCAAACGCGCCATCTGTTGTTAAGCTCTGAATTATATTAGTATATAGTAGAATGTATCGTATTAGTAGGGAGAGTCTGACGCTGGTTTTCGTGTGAGAGAGTCGTGTACAAAGACTGCTGTTACGCAGAAAGTATTATTTGTGTTTTTAGCATTCTAAGAGTTAATCTAGTGTATTAAGATAACTCGTGTGATATTATTTTACAAGTTGAATATTCTTATTAAAAAGTGAAGCCATTCCTATTTATTATTCGTATTGAATCTATGCTTAAGACAAGCTACTATTTTTCATTGGTCGTTGAAGTGACCGCATCATCGTTTATCTATTTACTGTTGAGAACACAGTAAGTTCTATTTATCTCCAGTATCACATTATGAGAATTTCTACAAAAGAAGATTATTCACTGCTTATTATTCTTAACAAGATTTAATTGTTTATGCAAAGACTATTTGTGCAGAATCGCATATAGAATTTCTGCCTTATTAAATTCAAGGTTGTTTTCTCTCTCTCTTCACAAGTGTATTAAAGTTCCACGAAACCACGCTCTCTCAAAGATTATTACAGACTCGATTCTCTATTTAAGTCTAATGAATATATATTTGTCATGTATATTAAGAAAGATTTTTACTGGTAAATAAGGTTGATCATTTTGCTACGCATTTCGTTGTTAAGGAGAATAAAATTATTTACTGAACTATTTTATTAAAGGAATGTGACTTCTATATTTCTACATTATTATTTTAACAAGGATATATATATAAGATATACTATTAAAAATTATTCTTATATGTGCATCGTCTCATTCAAGCCTCTTCTTCTCTTCCAAGTGACCCAATAGTAGATAGTTTGAGCCACTGAGGAGCTCCTCACTTGTCAGTTAGCAATCTTCGGAAGCTAGATTTGTCTTTATCCATTATAGCGCACGGGGTATTAATAATCAAAACGCAAGTACCTGTATGAAAGAAAAGTTGATTACAAAACACTTGCGGAAAAGAATGGCGACCGTTTAAACAGAACCTTCTAGTATCGTTTACACTGAAATTTTCGTATATTATCTACAGTATACTTCAAGAGTATAGAGGCGACTTTACTCTACATTGGTCTGAAGATATTCTTTTATGCTACAAAGAGCATTGGGGAAGCATTTCAATTTTCAAAAGGCTCTCATTTTCGGGGAGGGCAGAAAGACCTAAATTAGCGAATCATATTTTTCACTCTCAACGGATCCATCATTCTCGGAGCAGATTTAGATGATCTTTGGAAGAAAAAATTTAATCTGGTTATTATACTTTATATGAACTTATAGAAATGTATCGTCTTCAGGTACGTGTTTGTATGGTATGTAAAATGCAAATACTGTAAGTAAAATAATTTCTTTTTCATAATTTCTTATGAAAATATATTTTTTAATATTTTCATAAATAGCCATTTGTCATTTGGGTTCAATCCTCGCCTGTTACAAGTAATATACATACGATTTTTGCTCAATTTTAATTGGATGCGGCATCTGTGGACGTAGTGACGTAATCAAATTATCTGTTGTAGCCTCGCGTTTCTGAAACATAGAATCCTTGTTTCAATATTTCATTCACATTGTTAAAAATATATTTTAACATTTTTTAATAACTTTTTTATTGCTTGAACAATAATTATATTATTATATATAAAGAATATATATAATTATATAGTATAAAATACTTTATTATTTATTTTTGTGTATTCATAGAATATAGAATATTCTAGATTCTTAATTGTTCAAGATAGGCTGTCAGAGGCTAGTTTTTGTATGTAATAACGGGGTTGATTTTATAATAGTAAAGACACTATAGACGGGTTCATTGGGTTTCATACCAGATATTTCCAGTTTGTACGCAGTTATACGAGACTCGGATTATAACTGTAAATTTCGTCGTCTGTTTATTTACTTATCAACAGATGTTTTTAAAATGTTCTGAAATGCAACTAGAATAAATATTGATATAAATATTTATTGAAATTTATTATTTTACATATATGTCATATATTTTATGAACATATATCATACTGTATAGTTTGTGTACCACCTGTACGAATGTGAGAGGCTTATGCGTAATAGTTCTTTCTATATACTAAAATCCTTACATTGACGAGTTATCAACTGCAAATAAAATTTTGCAGAAAAAATTAAATATTTCTCTTCGCTGCATTTCCTCTCCTACTGTTTGCGAGAGAAATTCCAGTTTGCAGTGAAAAAGTTTGTATTTTTTTTGTGAAAATTTTTCAACTCAAATAAAAATTTATCCATTTGTTTTCACAAATTTATTATAGCCACAAAAGGTGACTTGTGTGAAGTGTGCTATCTGAATGAAAATCTGGGATATTTTAAATTTGCGTGGAGGTCAAGTACAAGCTCAAGTACAAGTAATAAATAATTTTATATATATATATATATATATATATATATATATACAGTATATATATATATAGTATACTTATATATATATATAATATATATATATATATAATTATATTATATATATAGTATAATAGTTATATTGTTCTCAGTATAAACATATTTTTTGTTTATACATATTTATACTGTATATTAAGTTCTTTATTTGTTTTGAGCGTACCTGTTCAAAAAAGAGATGTGATCTTCAGCGAATCCACAATTTCAGTTTTGCAAAGATCAAGACTGTCATAAAAATTCGAAAAGAAGTTTTCCTCTGCTGCATCGGAACGAGGATATAAGGCACTGTTTTGGAAGTTTTTCGCTAAATGATTTAAGAATCAAATTAATTGTATTTTTTTTATACAAATAAAAGATTATTTTTTTTTACTATTATTTTTAATATTTTATTATTTGAAGTTGATTGTCCTTTTCATTATTTACTAATTTATGTCCAGAAGTATTCATTGAAGCAACTGCCAGAAAGTGTACGCCAGAGTAAGTTTTTGCATTCCATTCTTACGTGGTTTCTTATTGTATTATTTTCCTTCTATTTTCTGCTGTTGTGGGTATTTTTCGTGTTCTTTAAATATAGGGTTTAATATTTTCGGGTCGTAAATTTATTCATCATTTTAAATGCTTTCTGATACAGAGGACAACACTGAAGTTTCCTCACACGATATAACGGAGCAAAGTCCTCCTGCAGAGATAGCTCACGGGGCTGATATCGTCAATTTAAATAATTATTATTTCTCTCAGTTGAATAATTTTGCAAACATGGAGCGTCAAACGTTGAACATAGACCGTTTGAGACACTCTAAGCCAAACATACCTCTGTTGGTAGGGTTTATAAACAATTCTTGGGTTGGTCCGGAGCTTGGATCATGGTTTACTGCTATAGATTTATACTTCCAGGATGAACAGATAACCTCCGACGTCGAGAAATGCACGAGTATGACGTTTTGTAATATGAAGGAGGGTAAGCTTCATTTCTAAAAGAAATACCACCGGAACGTCTGTCCGGGCTGATAAATTGGGAAGATTTTGAAGAAGAATCTGTCATATTGCTTAAATCCTTGGTCTCTATTAGTTCCTTCGAAGCCTTCAGTGAGTTCATAAATGTAAAATGGTCTCATAATCACTCACTCCCAGAGTTCATAACGGAAGCTCAAAAAGTTTTACAAACTTTCCTTGATTCAGCGGCGTTAATGCATGACGTAAAGTTTAGTGACGAGCAGCGTCGTTTACTCTTATTTTCTATGTTATATTCAAATTCCAAACCTCAATTTCAACGGGTCATACACGAAGATTTTGATGTTAATAACTCAATTCCTAAGCAGATTCAAACCTATTTGAAGAAAACTCACTCTTTAAATAATGGCAAGATTGCATCGGCGTCAAATAAAGCTCCAAATCAAAATTTTTCTACCACAGTGTATCACACACAAACTGAGAAAAATGTGGCTCCACAATCTTTTCACCAGGCTCATACAGTAAAAAGTAAGCCTCGGTATCCTCAAAAGTCATTTTCAAATGCAAATTCCTTATCTCCAAAGCATCAGAATACGCAAAAAGGTGTGTTTTGTCGTAACTGTGAAAGACATGCCCACCATACTTCTGAATGCGTGTTCAGTTCTTTTTGTTCAATGTGTTACAAGCCACATATGCGGGGGTCTCAAAGAAACTGCCAGGGCACATTCTGGGAACCTTATTCACCTCAGGGTATTAAGAGGGTGAAAGTAATAACGCCAGTCGAGCGAGAAAATTACGAAAGAAATCAGACGAATTTCTATAGGGGTTCAAATTCTAATGTTCATAGGGGTTCAAATGCTAATTTTCATAGGGGTCAAAGTAACTCAAGGGGAAGTTACCAGGTAAATCATTGCTACAATATGCCAAATTCATATCATAAGAGTGCAAATTATGATAACCGCATGACAGGTAGGTCAAATAATTATTCAAAAACCGAGCTGCGAAACGCCGGAAACAAAAGTTGTAGAGCAAATTCTCCGCACACGTACCAATTTTCAGAGAACGATTTAGAGTCTCAAGTGCACTTATTGGATCCTGATTATAATCCAAATAAGCAAATTCATTATAAATCTGAGAAATATAACTCACAAAGGCATGCAATGTATTCTAATAATTCTTATTTTCCGCATCAATCAGCACGAAATCGATGCTCAAATTCCCGTAATCCGCCGATTTTTGATCAAAATCAGAATCAGTTTTCTTATTTTCCTAAGTCGAATTTTTGAGAAAGGCTACGAGTTTTCTGCCTCAGAACGTCGTAGTTGCGCCATTAGAGGCTAATATTACAAATATTTTCAATAATACATCGTCTGTTTCAAATGTGTATAAAATAGATGATAATCCTGCAATAGGCAAAAGCTATTTTCTAAAAGTAAAACTCACGGTAGAGTATGAGTTTATCTACGAGATGTCAAGTTATTTAGATATTGGGTCGGGTGTTTCTTTATTACGTCAGGGGACGTTCGAAAGGTTAAGAAAATACTATCCTTTAGAATTGAAAGAGGATAACATAGTGCTGAAATCCATATCTGGAAACGTGATCCCAAATTTAGGTCGCGTCAAACTCCAGCTTCTGTTGAACGATAGACTGTTCAATATTCATGTAATTATTGTCAACAACCAGTGTACTTTCAGTGGGAATATGTTGTTAGGCACTGATGTACTCGCTTCGTTGCCCATTTCTTTTGATTTAAAGAATGAAATGTTAATTATGAATGGACGAAAGGGGCACAAGTAGTATTCCTTTAACTGTGTGGAGTCCGCTCCTTGATGATAAAAATTCTGTTTTTAATCCTTTATCGCATGATAAAAATGCTCTTAACGACGATTTTAAAGTCGATCCTACTGTTTCTTTTTGCAAAACGCAATCTATTAATTTCGAGCACGAGTCTTATGTGCATGAACTTTCAATTTTTGACGATGAAAGTTACGATTTATTTTTGCCTAGTACTGTTCAATTTAATGCTTATTCAACGACGATATTGTCCGTTGACGTTCGTTCAAAGGCGGGAACCTTACCCCCTGAAGAAGTATACCTCGTTTCTGAGAAAAATATTGTTTCAAATGTCATTTTTGCCAATGTGTTAAGTGGTGTAAAAGATGGCACAATTTTAGTCAAATGTGTTAATTTAAGTTCAGCTCCAGTCACTATGGATAAAAATACAAGGGTTTCTAAAGCAAATTCTTTGGGTTTTCGTAGTTCTTGTTCAAACATAAACCGGATAGATACATCCGAGGGTCTTTCTAGCGCTGAATTACGTGATGTTTATAGGGAAATTTTGCTTTCAAAGTCGAAGAAAGAAGCGGACTTAGTGGTGTTACAGGATGCGTCACAGTTAGAAACCATCCTTGATTTCTTAATAGAAAATAAAGAAGTAGTTGCTCTCAGTAACGATCGTGTCGACGTATGTCCTTTGGGTAAGTTTAATTTAGAATTAACGTCCGATCGTCCGATGTATATATTTACTCCAAACTACCTTCTTCCGCACAAATTTCAATCTGATATTGATAGCTGGGTGAACAAATGCATGTTGGATGGATATATAGAATCATCCGATTCACCGGCACTCGCATCCACTCTTAGTTCTTCCAGTCAAAGGGAGTCTAAAACCGGAAGTTATTTTAGATTTTAGAAGATTAAACAAATATGTTGTTCCTTTACAAACTGCATTGCCAGATGTGCAAAATACGATTTCTAAGTTAGGAGATTCCAAAGTATATTCAAGTCTGAATCTTAATTCAAATCCGTATGGCGTAGAAGTCGATAAAGATAGTCGCCCATACCTCGCATTCTCTACACATAGAGGACATTACCATTATAAATTACTTCCAAATGGAGTTAGGCAGCCAGGCCTAGTCTACTCCCAAATTAATGTAAGTAGCTCTTTATCTCCTTTTATGAATTCACGCGCTCATTCTATTCTTATGACATCATTGTTATCTAAAGATAAGATTCACCACTATCGTAGTTTAAGTTAGTGTTTGATGCTTAAGCAGCGAACTTAAATCAAGTGGGAAAAGCGAATTTTTTCAAAAAAGGTCATAGATGTATTTAGGTTTCTTATGTTAGTGAAGGTCTTTCTGCAGATCCTAGTAAGTTAGAGATACTCAAATCATTTTCCAGTACCTACAGTATTAGCAGACGTTCTTTCGTGGGATTCAATCGTTTACCGCAATTCTTATTCTCATTTTTCTGTTATTGTTGCACACCGATCACAGCTTTTTCAAAAGGGTGTAACATTGGTCTGGGCGGAAAGAACAACAAAAAGCTTTTGATGTTCTCAAGCAAAAGTTAATCTTAGAACCTTTATTGCAATTTCCAGACTTCAATAAAGAGTTTATTTTATGTACTGATGCCAGTGGGATAGGTCCGGGCAGTGCCTCGCACAGAGAGATTCACAATGTAACGACAGACCAATATCAGGTTGCGCTTCAGAATGGTTGAGCAGGGCCGGAGAGAAACCTATAGCCTCGATTGACAGAGAACCTTGCGCATAACGTGGTCATTGTGCTAAAATTTAGAATTATAGTTTATGGGTATCCAATAAAATTCATATACAGATCACAAACCTCTGGTGCAAATTTTCAAATAGGATTGACACATTAAATGGCCAGGAGTGGTGATGAGTTAACGCATTTAAACCCTGAAAGAGTAGTGTTTGTACTGAATGGGTAAAAAGAATAATTGTTCCGACATTCTTTCGAGATGTCCACCACCCTATTCTCCTTTATCTATTGGTGTCAATATTGGATTTCTTCTTTCGCAGATAAAAGCTTAGAATCTTACGTTCGAGGTGATTAAAACCGAACAAGAAAAATGTGAAAGATTAGCTCCTATTATAAAGTTTATCAAAGAAAAAGGAAACACGTTTTGTTATCCACATGCATATATAAAAATAATTATATTACGTTACGAAGGAATGCAATATCTCATTGAAGTTCCAAATTCTTTAGTTTATACTGTTTTAAATCTCAATCACTGCAGTCTTGGCGCTGGCCACATGGGTGCTCTACGCACAGAGAAAAAGATCACGAGAACGTCTACACGTTCCGAAGTTATCCCAAGCTGTCAGCAATTTTGTAATAGATGTCCTTCTTGGTACGTGTTTAAAGGGGAACATTCCTAAGCGTGCAGTCTATTTACAAGTACCAATCGCATATTCAGCTTCGCCGGTTTAGTAGAATTACACCACTGATAGCATTTGGACCACTCCTCCCTTGTTTCTAAATACGGGTCTAAATTATATTGGTTCAAGGATTTTCACTACAGGTATGTCGAATTGTGTCCCATACCTTCGTTAAATGGTGTCATATAGCAACAACGCTTTACGTTCATTAAATTAGTCGTCGTCATAACACCCTTCAAGTTCTTTTGCGTTAAAGATGCAGTGATTTTGTTCCTTCATTTCAACACGTATTGTCAAGCTTGGAAAATTCGCCAAATGTTGAAAAATTTCCTATCGGTTCCTCTGTTCAAAAAACAACTGGACGTTGTGATTACAAGTTAAATTAGCATACTGCCGGTCGTTATGTCAGGATCATGGAATGACTGGGCAATCCTACCTGGTCCACTTCGTTCAATGTCGTGGAGACAGACCGTAGCAATGAAACGCTAGGGGAAAGTCCACATTTTGTTCTTTATTCGTATAATAAACGCTTACCTTACGATGTAGATAACTACATCACACCTTTCTCTAGTATAAATAAAGATTTTCAACCAAGTCATGAAGAGCTAAAAGATTTAGCAATACGTACGAATTTGATTCGTGAAATAGCAAAGGAAAATTTAGAGAATGAAACGAACAAATTCATAACCAGACAACGTAGTAAAGCTCTGGATAGGGATATTCTCGTGGGTAGTCGTGTGTACATATTAAATATAAAACCTTCTGGATTACCTAAGAAATTACACAAAGATGGGGTTTGGAACCGTACCGGGTTTAGAACTCTGGAGAACAGATTCTATAATACATGCTTGCCAAAGTGGACGAGAATCGCTGTTCATAGCCGATAATTCAAAATTGTTAGCTGAACCTATTCTTGATCCAAATTTTACTCAAAGTAAGGAAAATTCTGCTATTAGATCTGATCAAAGCAGGAAAGTCATTTCAAGGAATGAGGTAGATGATTGAAACGAAAGTTTATCTCAAGATGACGAAGATGAAAATGTCATGTTTCCTCATCAATATGCAAGAAGTGCAAGTAAGATTCATAGTCCAATTCATGAAAGAAACAATCTTCAATATTCGAATTCTTCTTTTCAGGATCCTATTCGTATTCAAAATGATGTAAATAGTCCGAATCAAGTTAGTCATAATCGCTCTGAAGGAAATACTTCTCGTTCTGATAGTACTTTCCAATCTTCATTTTCGGGTTTTAATAATAATAATGGAAGTTCATCTTTTCGTAGTTCAGATATATCGAAGTCGGAAACTGATACTTCTGATAGTAATTACAAACCATATCCGCTATTTAAGGGAATTCGGGACCAGAGTCCTCGGTTTCTTCGTTCTTCTAATAGGGCACCTCCTATTCATAGTACTCCGGTATCTGATGAATTTCGTAATCTTCCTTCCTGTTCTTCCAAACGTAATGATTTGTCATTTTCTGATTAGTGTTTTCAGGTTTCCTTTCGTGTCCATTCTTTCATTGAAATGGTTGGCAATTTATGGTAGATGTTTCAATGAGTTGCAGATGGATATATTTTAGATTAGAATTTATTTATTTTTTTATTATTTATGTTTTATAACTCCCTGGAACGCTTACCTGATCATGAGAAAATGAAATTGGAGATTTTGAAACTACAGGTCCTGATCTATGGCATAGTATATCATATGTTGTAGGGAAGTTAGTTAAAATCGAATTCAAACGATTTGTTTTTATGTTAAAAATTCAATGTACAGTACATCCTAGAAATTTTATATTATAAAATTCCTTCCTCGGAGGGGAGGGTATTCTATACGGCTCAAATTATATACATTATATAATCCACTCGTATAGATAAAGAGAAAAAAAACAATGCATTATAATTCTATTTCAAATACTGTATAAATAGTAAGTAGGTTGAAGGGCAAACGCGCCATCTGTTGTTAAGCCCTGAATTATTATAGTATATAGTGGAATGTATCGTATTAGTAGGGAGAGTCTGACGCTGGTTTTCGTGTGAGGAGAGTCGTGCTACAAAAGACTGCTGTTAGCGCAAAAAGTATTATTTGGTTTCTTAGCATTCTAAAGTTAGTCTAGGTATCTAATACATCGTGTGATATATTTACAAAGTTGAATATTCTTATTAAAAAGTGAAGCGCACTTCCTATTTCATTATTCGTATTGATCTCATGCTAAGACAATGTACTATTTCCATTGTTCGTGAAGTGACCGCAATCATCGTTTACTAGTCGACTGTTGCAGAAACCACAGTAAGGCTATTTATGCCATATCACATTGTATGATTAATTTCACAAAGAAGATTATTCCACTGTTATTATTCTACAAGATTTAATTGTTTATGCAAAGACTATTTGTGCGGGGAAAAAATTTTTCCCGGGGGCGCGGCGGATATCTACGTTACAAGAATAATGTTACTAATATCAAGTTGTTTATCTCTCTCTCTCTACAAGTGTATTTAAGTTCCACGAAACCACGCTCTCTCAAAGATTTAATTACAGACTCGATTTCTATTTAAATGCTCATGAATATTTGTATTATATTTAAGAAGATTTATTACTGTAAATAAGGTTGACAATTTATGCTACGCATTTCTGTTGATAAGGAGAATAAAATTATTTACTGAACTATTTTATTAAAGGAATGTGACTTCTATATTTCTACATTATTATTTAACAAGGATATATATAAAGATATACTATTAAAGAATTATTCATCTACTTGTGCATCGTCTCATTCAAGCCTCTTCTTCCTCTTCCAAGTTGAACCAATCAGTAGATAAGTTGTAGCCACGAGGAGTCCCTTTCATCTTGTCCATTAGCCAAGCTTCGAGGAAGCTAGATTTGTCTTTTTCCATTATAGGCACGGGGTATTAATAATCAAAACGCAAGTACCTGTATGAAAAGAAAAGTTGATTACAAAACACTTGCAAAGAAAATATCATATATATATATATATATATATACGGTATATATATATACTATATATATATTATACTATATATAAATATTATATATATAATATATAATATATATATATATATATATATATAATTATATATAGTATATAATATATATACTATATATACCGGTTATTACTATTATATAATATTATATATAATATATATATATATATATATATATATAAATATATATATAGTATATATATATATATATATACGATACTATATAGTATTATATATTATATATATATATATATTATATATATATATTATATATATATAAATATATAATATTAATAATTATATATATATATATATCTATAAATACGTATATATTATATTATATTATAATATATATATATATATATATATCCGTAATTTATGCATACTACCTTATCTTCATATGTATTGAACTGGACATTCTAAAATTAGATCATATTATAAATATACTGCAAAAAGAAAAAGATATTTATTATATATAATGTAAATATATATATATACATTATAATATAGATATTATTATATATATATATATAAATATATTATTACTCTCTATTATATATATACTATAATTTTATTTATATTAAAACTATTATATATATATTAATATATATATACTATATATTAGGTGTGCCGAAAAGTGAAAAAGCCGAATACCGAATATTCGGCCTAAAAGTATCGGCCGAATACCGATATTCGGCCCGCTTCTGAATAATCACTCGCCATTCCACCGAATAGTTATACAAAGTTCGATCATCCATATAGGAAAAAATAAGAAACTTACACTGCGTCAACAAAAAAAAGTAAATTTTTCTTCGGTGATGGACTTTTGTAGCAAGAATATATAGTAATTCGGAGTGCTGAATTCATACATATTCTGGATTGACCTGTATCACATTCCGTTTTTCGTGCAATCATGATCCCTATTTGGCATATTCTAGGATATGACAAAACTTAATGTGCGCATCACGTAGGCTGTAATAGACGTTACCTCCGCACATATATCTACAGTAGCAGCAAGTGCGTGCGTTCGGAAGCGTGGTAACTTTAGTACTTCTACATGTATGGATGCCAATGACATGGATGATGTCTATCATTCATTTGAAAATACAGTCGGATGGTCCTCATTGTTCACCCAGGGTGAACGGAACGATCTTGTATGAGATTGTATTTGTCCGAGTTGTCGAGCTGTTGGCTTCGGGTTGCATGAAAAATGCACTACTGGATCCATTGGTCACAGAGTAACATTTATCGTAACAGAGAAGCAGAGCTCCGTGCGGTGGCTCTTCCAGTCAGATGATAACTGTCACCTCGTTGTGTTATGTGCACGTCGCGTAAGGGTTGGCAGCGCTGTACTACTTCGCTATGGGAACTCCCAGCATACGAGCAGGGGAGTGCGACTGTTTAATCGACACTTCCAGACAGTCTTAAAGTGTGTGTTGTTACCACAACGGCACAGGTATGCTTCGGTTCCATTAGGGTACTCGGTACGGATGAGATAGGAGTATGCAAAAAATCAAGACAGTTTGGAGAGGCTACCATATCAGGTACATGGATGGGAAATATGCGTCGACCTCAAATGGTAAACATTTTGCTCGGTCAGCAAAGCAGGTTTCACCAAATACCCCTGCTTTGTGCTATTGGGACAGCCGGCGGCAAAGGATAACTGGACCAAAAGAGAATGGCCACCGTGGGAAACCTTGACGCCAGGTGACAGGAACATCGTACGTGAACCACCTGTACAGAGAGAAAACATCATCTTACCTCACTTACACATAAAACTTGGTTTGATGAAAAAATTTGTGAAGGCCCTGGACCATTATGGTGAATGTTTCCGCTATATATGCTCAACGTTCCTGGTCTGAGTGGACGAGAAGAAAAAAAGCTGGGATATTTGT
>JABUQX010090670.1:30000-34385 GCA_015478945.1 Trachelipus rathkii | reverse complement strand
AGAGAGAGGAAGAGAGAGGGAAGAAGACGAAGGAGAGAGAGAGAGAAAGAGAGGAGAGAGGAGAGAGAGAGAGAAGAAAGAAAAGAGAGAGGAGAAGAAGAAGAGAGAGAGAAGAGAGAGAGAAGAGAGAGAGAGAGAGATGAGAGAGAAGAAGAGAAGAAGAAGACGAGAGAGAGAGAAGAAGAGAGAGAGAGAGGAAAAGGAGAGAGAGAGAGAGGAGAGAGAGAGAGAGAGAGAGAGAGAGAGAGAGAGAGAGAGAGAGAGAGAGAGAGAGAGAGAGGGAGAGAGAGAGAGAGAGAGAGAGAGAGAGAGAGAGAGAGGGAGAGGAGAGGAGAGAGCGAGAGAGAGTAAAGAGAGAGAGGAGAGAGAAGAGAAAGAGAGAGAGAGAGACAAGAGATGAGAGAGAAGAGAGAAACCCAGAGAGAGAGACTATGGAAAGGGGTATATGAGAGAATAAATGAAAGTACGTTGAGATGGTTTTTTCATGTGGAAAGGATGGATGATAGTCGTATGGTGAAGATGT
Source organism: Trachelipus rathkii (assembly GCA_015478945.1). Taxonomy (NCBI): domain Eukaryota; kingdom Metazoa; phylum Arthropoda; class Malacostraca; order Isopoda; family Trachelipodidae; genus Trachelipus; species Trachelipus rathkii. The sequence continues at coordinate 33,862 of JABUQX010090670.1, read as the reverse complement.
ATAGTGGTGTGTGCTGGAATCGACCGGCTGGGAGACCAAAGAAAAAAGTGAAATGAGTTAATAAAAGAATGCCTGAGGAGAGAAATGTGTTTGGCAAGCGAGAAGGTGCATAATGGGAGTGAATGGAGGGGTTTTGTTAGGGGTATGGTTGTGGCCCACCTGGGCCAAGGGGTGAACCCTATGTTGACGAGATGCCATTCTAAAGAATTGGTTTTAGTACTATTTCCAATGTAGTTGGCACTGATTGTACCAGATTCACATTATTTGACGAGGTGATAGTGAATGTGTGTGGGTTTGATGATGCATTTTTTTTTTTTTTTTTTTTTTTTTTTTTTTTTTTTTTTTTTTTTTTACAGTTATCACCACCGCCACGGGCAAAGCCCTATTTCAAGGAGGGGTGTTAAAATCAACAAAACCTCAACTAACGCAAATTACGCAGATGAGCACCGACGCGGCTTTAAAAGTGAGGGGAGATTAAATTGAGTAGGAAACACAGAAGATGGAGAGAATCCACAGAACAGAGGGTGCAGGAAGAGAAGAGGCACCCGCAGCGAAACTAGTCCTGGAGTTGCTAATTCTGCAACACAAAACTCATTGTCCGGACACAGCACCCTTGTGCTACGAGGCGTCTAAAGAAGGCGGCACGCGAGTGGAAAGCCCCCTCACCACTTGCCGCTACGGTACCTATAGAAAAGAGGAAAAAGCCCAAACATCGCGCCGCAAAGATAGGGGTCAAGTGAAACTAGAAAGAAGCGGACATGTTTATAATTTCTTTTGCCTTGACGCGACCTATCAAAAAAGCCGGTGAAACCTGAAAGCGCCCCCCAGATATGAGAGCAGTATCCATACAAGGGCGGAGACCCTTGTATTAACTGGAGTAACTGTGATGAAGAGGAAAAAAAGTGCTCGCAGTCTAAACAGAACTCCCAGTTTTCTTTGAGGCCGCCTTAGGGTTGATGTGGGGTGATGTGAGGGTTCCAAGACATTTTTTGTTTATGTCAAGGCCAAGGATGTTTATAGTGTGTCAACAGGAGAGACAGAGAACCGTCAAAAGAGATTTAGAAAGTTAGAAGGTTGTCTTAGAGAGGGAGATTTTGAAGAAGTCGAGTTTTAAAGAATGAATTTCACCAAGGTTCAGACGACCCCACCCGGAAATTCTATCCAAAGATCAGCGAGAAATAGAATCGGAAAGATAAAGACGAGAGACAATTCTAGAAGTAAAAGAGGGACCAGAATTGAATGGAGTTGAAGAAGAAGGGTCGAGTCATTGTCCTATATGAGTTGATAGAGTTAGAAGTGCAGGTGAGAGAATCATTAAATGAAAGTAGGAAAAAGTAGGGGATAAGACAGAACCCTGAGGAACACCACTATTTGAACAGAGAAAGGAAGAGAAGTCGCCCCAATCAACAAACAGCCGATATTGACGATTTGAAAGAAATAACTAGACATAAGTAAGCAAAGAGAGGAGGGAAACCAAAGGAGGGGAGCTTTGGAGAGCAGTGACGCGTCATACCCGTTCAAATGGCTTTGGATATGTCAAAGCGCCACCACGCAAAGTCTCCCCGTAGTCCTAAGGGTGGAGAAACCATAAAATCGGTTACAATAGAAAGTATGATCACCAGCTAGACCTCGAAACGCCGAAAGCCCGTACTGGCGATCGGAAAGAAGAGAATGAGATTCCAGATTGCGTCTAAGAAGTGAGAGTTAGAGGGTTCAAAGACTTAGATAGAATACAAGGAAGAGCTATAGGGCGATAGTTAGAAGGATCAGAGCGCTTCCTTTTTCGGAATAGGTTGGACCATGTGCGTGCTTTCCAACACTGGGGGAAAGTGTTAGGTATTAAGACATAAGAGAATATAGTTGAACGAGGGAAGGGCCAGCCTCGGAAGCACACCCTCAAAACTCGGGGAGGAATGCATCCGGGTCACCCGCCTTCCTAACGTTCATAGATCTCAGGAGCGCATGCACCCATTCAAATGTAATCACAGGCAAAGTCATAGACACCTGAAGTAGAGAAGGTGATAGAGGAGGAAATGCCAGAATGAACAAGGGGTTGATTTTAGAGGAAAATAAGAGCGCGAAGAGATGCCTTTTTCAGTTGGAGAGTTAACAACAGAACCATCAGATCGAATAAAGGAGGAAAGGCAGATTTACAGAAGTTGTTAGAATGTTTTTGGCAAAAGAGGCCAAAAGATTTGTCAGTGGAGAACCAAGGAGGTTAGCGCACCTTCGTTTTATGAAAGCCCGCTTTGCTCGTCGAAGAGTATCCCTGCAACGAATTTTATATCCCTGAATGAAAATTAGCGAGTGATAGGGGAACGAGAATTTTTCCACCCCCGATAAGCGCTGTCTCAGCCTGAATGGCCAGAGGAACAGGCACGATCGAACCATGGATTTTGAGAGGAGAAAGATTTAGTCGAAGAAGGAATGAACCTGCTCATCCCGTCAACGATTATAAGAGCTCCCACCTTAGTGGCAAGAGCCGAAGCGTCAGCAGAGTCAAAGCAGTCATTCCAATTATAGTTAGCGCTGAAGCGACGCAAGGCCCCAATCACCCGATCAAGTGCCAGAAAAAAAACGCATAGGGCAGCAGGATGGAGCTGTTGAGAGAAAAAGTATTTAAAGTTAAAATATAAGTTTGTGGTCGTCAGATTTACCCAATAGGAGCGAAAGTAGTGTATTTATAGAGAGAAGACTAGTGGTGAAACATTAGGTCAAGTGTGCTTCAAGCAATTGGTTGGACGTCCGAATGTGTTGTACGCGTTCTTTGATTAGTTGGCTCCAGATCGTTGAGAATGATGAAGGATTCGGCCTTCTCCCCACCTAATTCAGTATGAGAGGACCCCAAAAATTCAGTGTTGTGTACATTGTAAATCCCCTAGAATAGAGGACCTCAAGTATTTGGAATGAGAGATATAACAGTCTCGTGAGAGTAGTAAGATATTCCAAAGAAAGAGTGAAAATCGGTTCTGTTAGGAGGACAGTAGCAAAAGAACAAGATTATTGTAGTAGGAAGGAAGAACAAGATATTTGAGCCACAGAGCATCGAATTAGGAATTCGAGATTCACAGGACGTGTTACAGGATTATTAATGTTTACATAGGCACACATTCCACCCTTCAGACGGAAATTATGAAATAAGTTAAGTTAGATATATAAACGAGTTCGAGGGTGAATTCTTAGCCATCTGTATCTCAGACATAAAATTAGGATTAGAGTTAGATAGGTGATATTCAAACAGAGACAAAGTTAGATTTTAAGCCGCGGATGTTGGTAAAAGTAAATAGCAAAGCCCCGCGTCTATGCAAACCTGCCATGCTTTCCACACACACACCACACACAAATAAGAACAATAGACCAAAACAAAAGAAGAAATGGGATAAAAATTGAATAAACTAAATTCCTAACTTAAAAAATTAAACACTACAATTAATTAAATAAAGAAAATATACTACTATATACTAAAAAACAAAACTCAAACCTAAACAACTTTGCTACACTTACTAAAAATTTATTTAAAAAACACTACAACTAAAAGAAAAAATGAAAAAACTAAATCCTAACTTAAAAAAATCAAGTGAAAAAGATTAAATTAAATAAAAACATATACTACTATACACTAAACCTAAACAACTTTGCTACACTTCCTAAAATTTATTAAAACCTACAAAAGAAAAAAATGAAAAAAAAAAATTTAAACTAAAACTTATCTTTTTAAAACTCCAAACTTCAAATATCGCCGAAACGAATAAATGATTAGTTTCAATTTGATGCAATTTAATAAAACTTTCAATTAAAACAATGAGATTGAAAATAAAAATAAAACACACACACACTTTCACTAATCACAATATAATAACAA
>JABUQX010090670.1:0-25000 GCA_015478945.1 Trachelipus rathkii | reverse complement strand
CTCCAAATGACAAAACAAAGCACTAAGAATCATAACAGGATGCACATCAACAGCACCACAACACCACCTACACAAAGAAACCAAAATACTACCCATAGACACCTGGATATGATAGACAAACAATTATTTACCAAAACCCAAACACCCATGTCACATTGCCCTCTCTAACCCCATCCACCAGACTCAATCCTCCTTCACTAGTTCTATATTACAAACAAATTCTAAATAACATTCAACCTCCACAAAACAACACATCATACACCAAACAAATTCACGCGACACTAACAAAACTACTTAGGCCTATACTGTGAGCTAAAATTTGGATCCGAGCTGCATAATAAGAGCAGTCTTTTTTCTCATATTTAGCTGAATAGCATCTCTCACAGCATACTTTAATGGAAAAGTAGCCAATATTTAAGAAAAGCTTTTCGAGAATGATTTCTAAAACTTTATATAGGTCTATATATTTCTTAGGGATGCTGGTCAGATAAATATGGAAAGACTGTGAAGCCTTATCATGCCGTATAAATACAAATTCTAGATTCTCAGCGCATTTTTGCCAAATGAACTTTTAATGTTTCACGTAAAAATGGAAATTTTTTTGAACACTTCTCAGACTCACTCTCTCATCAAAAATTGAAATAAGACCACTGGCTGTAAGGCCTAATCGCAGAAATTTCCCTTTTATCAAGCATATAACAAGGAACGGTATGATTTCTTTTAATTATTGTGAATTTTTTTTTCATTTTAATAAAACTTTGATAAAACGGACTAATTGTATAATTATGTATGCACAATGAATCGTATTTTACTATTTTTTATAGCACTAAAACTTAAACGCTCAAAGTTCATTTATTACTATATGGCAACTCTTCATGAAAATTCAAAATAATAAATGGAGTACTATATACATATATATGCCCATTTTCTTATTTTCTTGGGCAACAAATTGTTTTATGTTACAGAATAATTATTACTGAGTTTTAATATTATTACAAATTATTAATATTTGTTCAATTAATTGGAAAAAAATTGACGATGACGATTGAGAAAAAATATGCTGATTTTGCTGATGACAATTAATTGTCCCATCACTATATATATATATATATATATATATATATATATATATATATATATATATAAAACCAACAACTGAATTAAACTGAAGATAATCCTATTACTAAGAAAAAATAATTTAACTAATAAAAACCAAAAAAAATACTACTTACTTTAGCTGTCAGCACGGAACCCTGCCATTTGTAACCATTTAAAATTGTTATAGCTTTAAATCTGGTATCTGCATCTTTGAAATTAATGTAAGCTACATTCCTACCCATTCCACCTGGCTTTACACGATGAGGTTCAAGTTGCAAGTTGGCATTCAAGAGCTTCTTCAGTTGCTAAAATATGAATAAACAAAATTTATTGCGAGATTAATATTTTTTAAACATGACAATATCAAAGGTAATTTAAATAATATTTTTTTGTGTCTATAAACCACCTGAAAAATCACCAATTTAAATCCGCATACATCAAACAATGATTTAATTTGAATAGTCACAAAATTCATAAAATCATGTACAGTAATGCAATAAAACTTGCATGGAGAAATATTTTTGGATTAGTTTTAAAACTTCATATTTAAAATCACAAAGGAAAAATGATATATCCTATTAAACAATCTCAAAATTTTCATTTGGACCCCAAAACAAATTCTAATATTCTTTACTTACAGATAATGGGTAATACTTTGGTAAACCTCCCAATTCAATTTTAAAATTCTCTGAAGAGAATTCATCTGGCTTATTTTGAGAGTAATGTTCCTTTTCTATTTTTTTGACTTCCTCAGATACTTCTTCTTTTCCTCCATCACCTCCATTTTCTGAAAAATTATATATATATATATATATATATATATATATAATATATATATATATATATATATTATATATAATATATAATATATATAATATATATAATATATATATAAATATAATATATATATATATATATATATATATATAAAATGGTAATTGTGCTAAAAGTTAAGTATAAAAAGAAAGGCGTATGGAAAAGTGAGGGGGGGGGGGAGGACAAAGTCGCATACATAGGAGGATAAGAGGAAAATAAACAGTTTGAAGGGGGGAGGAGGAATGGGGACTTGCAAGGGAATAAGAAGCTCTTCTGGAAGGAAGTGCGAAAGGTTAAGAATGAGAGTAAGGGGAATCTTCATTGGGATGGGATGGCACTTTCGAGAGTGATGATATTGATGAGTGAGTGGAGGGAACACTTCGTAAATAAGTGACTGTGGGACTGATTGGCAAAGAACAAGATGCATTTAGAAGTGGTAGAGGATGTGTAGATAAAATCTCCACATCAAAACAAATAACTGATAAAATGAGAGAAGGATAATTTGTATTTAGGTTTTATGGACTTGCAACAGACGTATAGGGAAGCTCTCTGGCAGGTTAGTGATATATGGAGTTGGGATTAGGCCTTCTCAATGAAATCAAAAGTATATCTGATGATAGTGAAGAGTGTGTATGAATAAATGGAGTAGAAAGTGAATGGTTTATAATATTAAAGAGTGATGTTTTATGTCTCCTTGCTTATTTATTTTGCATATGGATGGGGTGATAAAAGAACTAGGGTAGCAGTGGTAGGAAAAGGTGTTAGACTGATGGAGAATGGAAGAGATTGGAGGGTACTCTGCTTATTATATGATTTGGCAGGGTGTGTAAGAAAATAAATGTAGATAAGAGTAAGGAGATGGTAGTTATTGAGGAATCTGCAGTGTGAAATCAAGTTGGATGCTAAGCAATTGCAACAAGTGAGTTGAAATATTTAGGCTAACTTTTGGATGAAAAGGGAATGAATGATGTAGATTGTAGTAGGAAAGTTGTGAATGGCAGAAAGATGGCTGATACAATTAAATCGTTGGTGAATACAAAGGGACAAGTCTTGAGTACACTATTGTTCCGCATGAGGGTATGTTGTTACCAGTGTTAATGTATAGTAGTGAAATGTGTTGTGGAATAAAGTATATAGATCCAAGTTGCAATCTGTTCAGATCGACATTCTTATGGGAATGTATTAAGATGGTTTGGTCATATGGAAAGGATGAATAATTGTCAGTTCATTAAGCGGATGAATTGTGGTGAGTGTGCTGGGAATCGACAAGCTGGAAGACCAAAGAAAAAAGTGGATTGAGTGGGTAAAGGCAAGAATATAGGTGCGGGTTGTGAGAGAGGGTATGGTTGTGGGCCTGGCCCAAGGGGTATACCCCACAGTGATGGGCTGTCAGTCTTGTCAAACACTATGATGAGCTCTCACTTAATTAAAGGTGTGGAGGGGATTGTGGGGGGCAGTGGCTTTCCTTTTGACTTTGTCAAGCTTTTCTATTTAACTATCCTATTTCTGTGCATGTTATGCACCCTACCCCACATCTAGTGGAAAACAAAGGGAGGATAGGTTATGGAAAATTTCTTGCAATGGAGAAAATTAGGTGAATTTGAACAGAAAAGGTAACTGTTAGTCAAATGATGATTCCCCACAGGACAGAAGACTATTCATTTGACTAAGCTAAGTAGTTAATGGGTTAGGTCAAGATATTTATATATTATAATAATAATGTTAATTTTCTCTATACAGCATATGGAATAAAGATAACGAGATCCACAAGCTCTAAGATTTTCTGTACTTTTTCATTGTTAGTGACAAACTGAATGAACTATAAAAAGTGTTCTTCTCTTGTTACACGTGTCATTACAAAATAATTGATACAGCCTGAAAAATGATAGATACTGTAAAGAATAAAGAGGTAGCAGTGTAAAAAAAAAAAAAAAAAAAAAAAAAAAAAAAAAAAAAAAAAAAAAAAAAAAAAAAAAAAAAAAAAAAAAGATTTCCAGTGGGTGTATCCCCTACCATGGCACTGTCGTAGTGGCACCCTGGGCTATGCTCATGAGGTGCAAACTTTTATAAACAAAAATAAAAAATTAAATACTGGTATGGCCTCTTACATGCTGGTTTGTTACACATTTGCTTTTTGTGGTTTCGTCTAAAATGTTTATCCTGATGAAGAGCAGTTCAAGGAACAGAAAAGATAACTACAAGCAAGTAGTCATCAAAAATCAAGAAGTAATAATTAAGTATTGGCTTCATTGAGTACACTTAAATCATGTTAATTAAAATTTTATATAATATATAAATATTTATATTAAACATATATATATATTAAATATTTATATAATTTTATATAAAATAAAATAATATATAAATATTAATATATATATATATATATATATATATATATATATCCCTCTATTAACGTGATTAATTGGGTCACAATTGTTACAACATTAATTAATATAAACAGCATTAATTAATATAAACTAATAGTAAAAATTATAATTGATTCTCAGTCCAATGTTGAAATAAAAAAAATACTAGTTTCCTGAAATGTCGTAATGTGTGTAAATAACATGCAAGAAAAAAAACATTGAAACTTACGTAAGCGTTTATTATCTACTTTAGTCAATTTTATGCATTTTTTAGAAAAAAATTTCTCTAGAGTAGACTAAATATTTTTAAGGCTTTCTTTCCTCATAAATTTTTGGGTAGCATGACATTTGCTTTTCTAAATTGGGGCAAACTAAACTACATCTAGATTCATGATGGTAGTCTGTTCTCTTTCTAAGTTTGAAATATTTCATCAAGTTCTTTGACAGCAATTCTCCTTAGGATCAATATCTACTTTGTATTTTATTTCGTCATCTAATGGACAATGCACATTGCTTATTTACTACTTTTAGACCATTGAAATAATGGTAAAAATATTCTGGCTAATGCACAAAAAAACATGACAAAATTACTAAATGGCAATTCTTGTACCATGAGAAACATTAAAGACATTGTAATCAAAATAAAATTCACTTACATCAAGGTACAAATTTCAAATTATTTTACTACACCAAAACCCACGTTAATCACGTTAATCAAGGGATTATATATATATATATATATATATATATATATATATATATATATATATATATATATATATATATATATATATATATATATATATATATATATATTATATATATATATATATATGGGTCATTTTATGTCAAGTGGACCAGTGCTCCCCATGCAATCATCTTCAATTCTAATAAAATTTGCCCGTAGTCACTTAAGATCTGCCAAATTTTTGGTTCCAGGACTCATTTCCCAAAGAAATAATTACACAAACATGTTTATCTCACTATAGTTATGGTATTGGTATATTTCTGTCATTAAACTGTGTTAAACATATTTAAGTTCACTCTGGCATTCCCTTTACATCACATATTGTTGGTAAATAAATTTTAAGGTTTTCATTTTTGCATAATCATAAATTCTCACTTGTTCTTAAACTTGCTGTTAATTAACCTGTTGTTTCTTCATCTCAAGTGTTTTTATTTCATTGCAGAAACTTGATTTAAACAAATTGTGAAGCCAAGCAGAAGCAGTACAATTAATTAATTGTATAAAAAATTGATTAAACTCTAAAGTACAATGGATTCAGAATTAACAACACATCTGTTTGTACTGTTGCATTTTTCAAGAACCTTAAGCATCATTTGCCTACTTTTAGTCACAAAAACGGAGCTTAAATTAATAAAAGGACTTGAGCAAACTCACCATGAACTGTTTGCTAAATGTAGTGGAAATTTTTTTGACGATTCATCAACTGTTTGTTAACATCATGAACAGGAATTTTTATTCAAATTTGAATTTTTACAGAGATATTGCTGCAATCCATTCAAGAAGCAAACCCATCATATAAGAAAAAGCTTAAGAGCTCTAAATGTTGCAGTAGCTGACAAGTTTAAGAGTTTTACAAACAAGAACATTTTGCCAGGTAAAAAATTTGCTCAAGTTGTCAAAAAGATATATTAGAATGGTCTTCCACAGGTCCTTTATTACCACCATCAACATGAACATCTAGTGATGATAATGAACAGATTAAAGTTGCGGAAGACATAAATACAAGTATAATATCCCTTGGTGACTTTTAAAATTTCAGAGGGCTAGTAAATGAAACTGTGAAGGATATGCAAAACAAGGTAACGGGTTCAAAATTTGCTAGCCAAAAAAAATTGCTGTTGCTGGAAGGTTTTAATCCTTCGCAAATTGCAAAGGGTAGCAATTAATTGAAATTGTCAAAATTGTCTTTTAGATGATCTTTCGAAAGAGCTTAAAACAAAATTAACAATGTCAATCAATCATGCAGAAAAGTTGCAGATTCTGACTTAAATACCCAAAAGTTGGTCCATTGAGAAGACTGGCTGAGTTTGATGTTTCACAGAGAATAAAAACCAGAGCCAGAAAATTAAAAGTAGAAGGTGGGGTCTTGGCAGTTCTCATAAAAGAAGGGGGAAAGTTTTGTCTGCAGATATACAAAATCGTGGTCAATTTTTTCCAATTTAGTTGTCTGTCCTGGCAAAATGGACCAATTCAGTGAGAATGGCAAGTGAAAAAGTCCAGAAACAAAAGTGCCTATTACTTTGCAATTTGAGGGAGATGTTTATTACTTAACATTAAATTTGATCCTGAGGTGGGCTTTTCAAAGTTTTGTAAATTGAGACCAAAATGGTGGTGACAGTTGGCTCATCTGGAATGCACTCAATTTGCATGTGTGTGATTCACCAAAATGTAAAGCTGACACTTGGAAGTAGCATTATTACAGAAGATTATGAACTCTTTGATTTCAAAAACTGCATGCTTCATCAATGTGACAAATGTCATGGCAAAAATTCACTCGAAGACTTATTTCTCACAGGTTTACAATGATTTTGATCCAGAAGAAACAATTGAATTTAAGCAGTGGAAATAAACAGACCGTGCATGACATACAAAATTGTTCATACTTAGAGTTCATTGCAGGATTGGTAACAAAAATCACTGATCTTTCGACTCATCACTACATTTCACAACATCAGTCTCAGTATCTTAAAACTGTTAAAATTAATTTACGTCCTGGTGAAATTGTGTTAATAGATTTTTCTGAACTACAATTTTGTGATGCAATTCAAGGATTTCACTGGGAAAAGTCAGGCAACTATGCATCCTTTTGCTGTCTACTTCCTTAATCAGCAGGCTGAATGCATGAGCATCTGCATAATCAGTGATAGCTTAAAGCATGATACTGTTGCTGTTCAATTTTTTTTTTGAAAAAGTTAACTGGACATTGATGAACTAATAATATATAAAAAAAATTCAGTGATGGTTCAACTGCACAATATAATTTAAATGCAAAAAATTTGTGAATCTTCTAATCATTTTCAGGATTTCAGCATCAATCTGAGTGAATTTCTTTTGCTACTAGCCCATGGTTACATTTACCTTGTTGATGGATTGGGTGGTACCGCAAAAAGGCAAGCCGATGCATGCAAGCCATTCAAAGAACAAAAGAAAATCAAATTTCTTCGTCCTGCAGGTTTGTGTGATTTATGCAATAAAATATAAAAAAATGTTAAGGTCTTCTTATCTCAAAGATGATATTGTCTGCAAGGTTATGTCAGGAAGAATGATTTTCAAATACTTCTACAGTTGCTGGTAACATTCATGGCTAATGTTTCTAAATCACATGAGAAAGAGCATGGTTTCAATATTCTAGTGTCTGATCTTCCAGCCAGACACATATGTTGCTGCATATATATAACTCACTGGTGAATTGGCAACATTTGTAAATTTAGTTGAACAATATGATGCATTGTCATTTCACCATTTCACATGGTCCAGAAATTCCTTTTCTTGCCTTTAATAGGGACATATGCTGGATCCTTGAAGAAAATGTACTTGCAGCCTTAACCCTGTGCAACGAACCACATCCACTGGATGAAGTTGCTCTTTTTCAAGAATCTCCAATTAAATTTGTTAACGAAACATTTCTCACAAGGTGCTAATGACTTTGCTGTAACTGAGACTAGGGTTGGGAAAGGAAAAAAACAAAAACAGTTTTTTTTTTCATGAAAAAACAAGTATTTGAAAAAAACAGTTTTTTTCATTTTTTCAATAAGTTGGAATTTACATGTTTGAACAATTATCATTAATAAGTTTTATTAGCAAATATCCTGAGTTTTATTTTTTTATGGTTTCCAATTTCTACAAGGTGGAAGCCCCTGGTTTGTGTTCAAAATCTTTATGGGTTTTCCATATTTTTATTATATAGAGCGTCGGGAGGGGTGACTTGGACCACTTTAGGTATAACTTTGTCTCCCAACTTTCCTAAATTTCCTTTTGAAATTTTTTTTTTTTTCTGAATTCAAGGCCATATGTAGGTTATAAGCGCCACAAAAAACATAATAATGTGATCTAATAATAATTCTTTTATTAGGATGCGCACAGGGGACACAATAAGAAATTAGGAAGAAGGCATGCCATCTTAATAAGAAAACATTCATTCAGTAATTGGGTTGTTAATTTTTTGGAATGGTTGCCACAGGAGGTTGAGGAGAATAGTGTGACTCACTTGCACATTTGAGAAAGTATGTATTGGATAGGCATATGGATGGTTTGCATCATCATTTAGTGTATTTTGACTAAGCCAAACTTTTGGGTTTTTAGTTAGTTAAGGTAAAACTATGTTGCAAAACTGGTATAGCAAACTTATTTAATACTGGAGTGTGGTTAGCATGTACCTTAGCTATAGCTTTTGCCTAGTTGGTGCTATACATGAACAAGCCCTTATGGCACGTGTGGGTTTTGCAAATGAGGGGCATTATGGTCAATTGGGGCCTATTTACTTCAAGTTTAACTGGAAACAGTCTTTATTATCCCATAGGGCTTCTTACTGCTCTATATTTTCTATGTTATTGCAGTACCTGTTTGCGAAAATAAACCCAATGGTTTTAGTGAACTTCACAGCATAAGACATTTTTTACCCTATTGAATATTGACTATACAAAATAAAAATATGTTTAATGGATTAGAGAAGATCTAATAAAGCATGAGCAGCAAATTTGAATATTAAAATCCCCTCTACCCCCCCCTCAAAAAATAAAATAAAAATTATGAATAGTCACATGGCAGTCTATTTTACTTTTTCTAAACTATAGTAGTTTAATGAGTTGTTGCATTTTACTTTTCAGTTGAAAAACACTGATGAATTTATTTACTACAAAAACACTTGCAAATAGCAGCAATTGCGGATTTGGTGTCTATTAGTGGATATTATTTTCGTAATTGCATTGAGAGCAATTTGAAGAACTCTGAAATACTAACATTCTAATAATTCGTGGATCCAATGCAGGTAAATATCTAAACAATTACAAAAAAATATAAGAAGAAGTAGATAGCATAAGCTTTTTATAATTAATGAAGATAAAGTAAATTTTAGGGTCATAAAACATAGAAATTTTCTTTCACATTTCAATTATTACAAACTTAGATTAAGGTAAAAGTCATTCAGTTGTCAATTAGGACTAGTACAATGAAAGGTTTTGACCCAATTTCTCCAAATTTTATCATTATTATTGGTAGATATATTTTAATTACATTTTATAATCTGTATAAATGAAACATGCTATGAATCACTTTTGTACTTGTCTGAAATATTTTTTTTTTTTTTATAAAATAATAATAATAATAATAATAATAATAATAATAATAATAATAATAATAAATTTATGAGTAGAGATTTATTTGGTTTAAAAAAGGAAATAATGAATATGCCTTTTTCTGTCATGTTTTTAAAATCACTTTTAAAAGCATTTATAATTTTAATGTTATAATTATGGTTTTAATATTTTGGCATATTATCTAGTTATCTTAAGTTCTATTATTATTATTATTATTATTATTATTATTATTATTATTATTATTATTATTATTATTATTATTATTATGCCATTGAAAAACTTTGAGTCCCTGACTCCAGCAATGAAATTTAATTAAGAAAAAAAACTTGGTTTGCTACTTATTTACCCAGTCAAATTTACCCTAAATAAGGAGTTTTGTCAAAGACTGAGAAATTTTCAGATATGACATCTGTGCCGAATACAAAGCTATGCGACAATCCTACTCTGCTAAGTCCTAAATGCCAAATTTGGGATTGAATCTCGCTTCTGTTCTTTATAATTGCTAATATATCCATTTTTTTCTTTAATACTTCAGATTAGTTTTGGATCACTTGTTTTCATTTTTTTTTACATATGATGCTTCAAATCAATTTTTGTTAATATGACTTGCCTGTTATGTATACTTTTTCCTTTATTTTATGTATTAAAGTATATATATATATATATATATATATATATATATATAATATATATATATATATAATTATATTATATATATATATATAAATATATATATAGGTATATATATATATATATATATAATATATTATATTATATATATATATATATTATATATATATATATATAAATATATATTATATATATATATATATATATATATATATATATATATATATATATATATATATATATATATATTCAATATAAATATATAGATATAAATATATATATATATATTTATATTTATATATATATATATATATATATTTCGCCCAACAAAAATTTCTTGCTTGTGGGCGATGTTTTAGGTAAAAGCCTTGGGGTAGTAAAAGTCGCTATCTGCTGCTTCTCAAGTTTATTATACCAAATCATTCAACGGAAATGTTAAATTCAATAAATTTTGCTTAGATATATTATTCCAGGTAATAGGTCCGCTATAAAAGTCCGCCATAAATAAAGAAGGTCCGCTACAAAAAGGTGCCTAAATCAAGAATAAAAAAATAATAAATAAAAAAATCAAACGTGGGCAGACATAAAAAAAATAAGTTAAACGTTTTATAAGAGAATTATTACAGTAAAAATATTTAAGAGAGTGTTCTCAAAATAAATGACATAAGTTTTGTCACTTTAAATTTACAAAGTATTGACAATTTAAATTTAAAAATAAGTGTCCCTTTTTTCCAAAATACATTAAGGACCTGAATTTCAAACAAAAATTTACATTATTCATTCAAATAGATAAGTATTAGCTATGCAAATAATTTTAAGCTAATTTTTTTCTTAAAATTGACTATTATGGACGGCTGTGAACTTTAAAATTTAAAAATGAAATAAAATCTCTACTTGGGTTGATACATTTAAACAATTTTCTTAGAAGTTAAATAATTTGCGACGACTTCGGAAATTACATGAAATAAAGTATTCTATTCTTGAGCATTAAGTACAAAAAATGTTAAACAAATTTTCTTGAGAAACCACACATTAAGGTAATAAATTTCAAAAAGTGTACCAAATTTTTAAACAAAAATAAAAATGAATTTTAACATCTTGGTCCGATGAAAAAATTGATGCAAAGAATTTTAAAAAAAACAGAGCCCAAGATTATATTACAAATATTTATATAAATTTTTACAACTAAAATAAATTGTAAGTTAAGAATGGTTCTGGTAGTTGAAGCGTATAGTGTAGGTGGTTGTGTAAATTTTATTGTTAAGAATTCCAATAGCAAGTTAGTATGTTCAAAAAAAAAGAGGGTGAGGAGCTTTGATTAAATGATATAAAAAAATACGGCGAGAAATAGCGATATTAGTCTTTGGGTCACAGGGTGTTAAAAGTGGTGCACAATTAAAAAGAAATTATGAAAATATAAATGATAAATAAAATATACGCGCGAAGTCCAAGATCGAGTGCAATAATTATTTTTTTTATTATATTTTATTATTAATTTACTTATTATTATTAATATCGATTTCCCCGTTCGTATATTATTATTATTATATTTATTATTATTCATTATTCACTGGCACCGTTATTATTATATTATTATTATTATTTGATTATGATTATTATATTTTTATTATTAATATCATTTTTGTCCGTTATTATTATTATATTCATTATATCATTTTCCTGCGTTATTATTATTATTATTCATTATTATTATTATTATTATTAATTATTATTACTCTCTCTCTCTCTTATTATTATTATTCGTGGGAAGAAAAAAAGGTTATCAATAATGTGGTTCTTATGGCTATTAGAAATTAGGGCCTCACTCTTAAGATTAGTAGGGAAATATCGTGTATAAAAGCTTAAAAGGCCAGGAAATATTCACCAAAAAAAAAACTTTATATTAAAAGTTTAGATACAAATGGAAAGGATGGAGCTTTGTAGACGACAACAAAGAAAAAAAAGAATACATATATAAATTGACATAAGAGTAGAGTGAAAATTAGTGGGTCACTACTAAAGGGAGGTAGGTGCAAAAATATAAAAGTAATTAAGTGGTAAAAAAAAAATGTGCATGAATTTATTCACTTTGAAAATAACGCTCGTGAGAAAGTTTATCTAAAGTGCTGGGGGAAACGCAAGAAGAAAAATATTTAAAAAAATTAGTTTGGTTAACGTTGTCTAGTTCCTGTAGTAACGGAAAACTTATAAACCAAATCTCACTGTGTCTTTAAAAATAAATAAAAAAAAAACTTTGAAAATTCTAAAAAAAATAAAAAGGAAATTTAAAAAAAAATCAAATATTCCAACGAAGTACTTTTGTGGACGAAATTTCTATAATACCAAACTGTTAAACTAGAATATTACGACCGAAATGTAAAAGTCGTGTGGAAGAATAAAATGTATAAAATCAAATATAGACTTACCAGAAAAATCACTAAGAGGAAACCGATTTTATAAAACAACTTATCGGTACCATTTCTTAAGAAATAATGATTTTGGGAAATCTAAAGGAATTACTTTTGGGGTCGAGGAGGACGCGGGAGAGGTGGAGGGGATTTGAACTTCAGATTTTGATATCAGAGTTTATGAAAATAAAAATAAGATAGTCTAGAGCAAATAACAAAATTTAATAAAATGCGAACTTTGAAAGTGTGATAAACGATTTTTGAGCTTACGTGAGGAAAAAAATAAATATAGAAGAAAGAAAATAGTGATATAAAGTTTCATCTGAAAGTCTTCGGATTGTGAAGGATAAACTGGATAATGAAAAGGAGAAATAGATATCTCTAATTTTCCTTTTCATATAGTCTTAACAAATAAATTCATTGTTAAAGAGTTCCCCCTGCCAGTGACGAAAGAAAAAGTAATTGACTATGCAAATTGTTGCAGGAGGGTTTGAAGAGGTGGGTTCTAATGAAGTATCCCACTGAAGATGTAATGGGTTTTATTTCAACCTGGAAGTTTGAGAAGTTACATTAGGGATAAAATGTGGATGAACAGGTGGAGATTCAGGAGTTACGAATCTTTTGCAATCCCTTGTTTGGACAGAAGAATGGGAAGGGTATCTGAAGGTGCATTTGTCGGATACAAAAGTGCATCCTTGTGGGAGAAGGAAAATGTTACTCGTAATTAGTCTTGGTTGGCTTTTGGGACAGAAGATTTAAGCTACAACATTGGAAGGAAAGGAAAGTAAGGTTTGATTTCCGGCTTCTAGAGTATAGGGTGTTTTGTAAGGATAAGGATTATACCTGCAACGAATGGTGTTGTTTATTGCAAAATTTGGGAATAGAGTACAGGCGTTATAGATTTCCCTTGGTATTTTGTTTTTTTAATTTCAGAACGGAGATTGTTATTACCAAGGTAAAGAAGATCCAATTTCTCAAACATTTTTTTTGTGTGAAGATAGAGGAAAAGAGGAAAAAATTTTATGTGAAAAGGGTTGTATATTGGATTAATATGCAAATAAAGTTTGAAATTTAGTGATCTTACCATTAATTTGTTATAAACTTTTCTTTTTAATATTTAATGAAAATGTGTACACAGTTTTCATTTTTTTACATGTTTGAAATGTCCTTTTCTAATATGTCTTTATTTTTACATTGATGTAAATAAATGTAATAAAAGAAAGTCAGCCCGTGACTCAAAAAAAGAAAATTTTAACCCATCTAAAAGTAGTTGTGAAGAGGTACAGATGTTCCTGTGTGAGAAGGAAAAAGAGAAGAAAAAAAGATCGGTATAAAATGAATCTGTGTCGATGTGAGGTCGCGTTGATGTGATTGATGAGTTATGGAATGGAATGTGTTATGTTACAGTGATAAGTCTGTTAAAGAAGGAGGTGTGAATGTGGTTAATGTCCTTGTGTTGAGAGTGAAAGGTATTGGAAAATGCAATGAATGTGGTTTTAAAAGGAGTGTGTTTACGTAAGATTTGTTAAGGGTGTTCAACATTCAAAAAGTGAGAGTCTTTTGAGTTTACACACATATGAAAATGAGGTTGTGTATGGAAAGTTTCAGTTTTAACTTGTGAAGAACGGTTGACATGATCAAGGAGTGTGGAAGTTTCTAGTAGATGAGGAGAAAGGAGAAAGTAATTTCGTGTTAGAATGTCGTGGAGAATTATTGTTTTTGCGAGAGGATATTGGAAAGTTTTGGTTTCTAGCGAGGGAGGAAAAAGGAAGAATCAGGAACGCGAAATGCACATAGGTGCCGGTTTCAGTAATATTGGAAAAGCGGAAGGAAAGTGAAAATTTGGAAGAGAATTTAGACAAGTGTTGTCGTTAAATTGTGAAAATATGAGCATGATTCAGTATGTGAAATTGAAAATTTATGAGATAATTCGTGGAGAAAGTAGGATGAGGAGGATCAACATATGATCATTAAAGGAAAACTGGTGGTGTGGTGACCACCTAGAGGAACGACGATAGGGGTTTCCTGAGAATGAGGGTTTATCATATTAGGACCCATTATTTATGCAACGAAATAGGCTCGGATTCCAATAAAAATTTCAAAGGAGGAGAAGAAGAGGCTTTAATGAGTGTACAGAAAGACTCAGTGTTATATGTAACTTTAAACGCTAAATCTTGAGCTTTACTTTGAGAACGTGATAAACATTGTTCTTTAATGCGAACTGGAGGAAAATAAGGAGCATGCTGAAGAGGAGAAAGAGTTTTCACTCTAGCGGTGGGCAAAGGTAAGAGAGATTTAACCACTGGAGAACTACTAAAAGGTGAGGAAGTGTTATAAGCATGGTTACTATTCCATCTAAAAGCGTTAGTGCTAGTATCTATCTTATTGGGGAATAGAGTCTTGGCACGTGCTTTGCCATTTCCATTTTCTATAATAACACTACCTAAATTTAAGTTCCCGCTATGGGCATGCGCGTTGCCAATGTCTAAATCATCTATATTAATGCGAGTCTCAGTGTTGCCTACAGCGTGAGGAGGAGAGTCCCCTATAAGTTTCCCATTTAATAAATATTCCTGAGAAAACATGCTACTTTTAGGACTATCTTTAATTACCTTTGTATTTATATTTGCGATACCATTTTCAGACCCAGTTATGCTAACCATTCTGTTTGGTATAAGAGAATTTTCTACCCCTTGAAAAACATGCTGGAAATTTGTGTTAAAATTTCTATCGAAGCGTACATTATGAGCTAAAATATTAGTGTGTTTTGGAGTATTAACATTATATTCGTCATGCAAAAAGCTTTTAACCCCATTTGAATTTATATTATCAAGAGAAATAGGTTTAGCGCATGCATTAGAGCTATCTTTGACAAGTGTGTCAGCTGGCGAGCTGCGAACATTGCGAGTCCCACTGGGGGGATGAGCGTAAGGTGTGGGGGTGTCCCTGGATTTCTGGAGTAAAGAAGGTTTTCTCCAGTTGTTTACTAGATCTTCTCTATTAGCGAAATGAAAGAAAGATTTGTGGGCCCCCTGTGTCTGAATTTCTTTAGAAGGAATCTTACCACCGCGGAAGCGAGAATGTTGTGGAGAGGGTCTATAAGGAGAAAAACATTGAAAATGCCCATCTTGGGTCAAATGTTGCGGATTTTTCCGGCGATAACAAGTGTGTGGAGTTGCAAAAGGTTTGCGAGGAAAGGAGGAGGGAGTGTGATGTCCCCTATGTGTAGGGTTTCGAAACCGATCGTTTGTCAGCTCCTCAAAAAATCGTTGCCGCAAAGTTGAATGGGCAACGTTGTTATTGACATTAGAGGTTTTCATTTGGTCATTTGTGTTGACCGGAGAAAGCGCATTACCAGGTAAATGTTGAGAAGTAGGTAATATTGCTTCATTAAAATTGATAAAAGATTCAGAAATATTAACAAGAGAATGAGGGTTAGTGCCCTGCGATACCTTTTGATCACTGAGATAGGAGGCTTTTAAAGATTGAAAATCATGCTGAGTGAAAGGAGTCAAGTTGGGAGAGAGATTATAATTACCAATTAAATTTTCAAAAGAAGGAGAGATATTATGAGGCTTAAAAGGTAAAACATTATTAAAACAAGAGGTGGAAATAAGGAAATCATGCGGATAGTTAGAAGAATTTAGCTCTAGAAAGTTACACCTATATAAATTGTTATGCAATTCATTTCCAATAAATTCAGAGTACCTTTCGACATCTTTTCTAGTGTGTGTTAAAGCTCTTCTTCTACTTATACCATTATACCTTTTAACTATATCGCTCTGTCTGTAAAGATTGAATGAGGGCCGTGCACCTTCATACCTATGCTCTATATCTACGAGCGCCTCCATATTCGCTATATCATGGCCCTCTGGCATTTCGAATCTTACCTCCTTGCTGCTTTTCACCTCAGTGTCTACTCTGACCTGTTGATAATATGCCAAGCTCATTCTATTACTGTGCAAGTGCTCTATAGGCGCGAGAGCTATCTGCTTTCCAAAAGTGTTTGCAGAACAGTCACTACTACTTTCAGTGCTATCAAATAGGCTACCAGGCTCAATATCCACACTATCTCCTACCACCGCTACATCACGTGGTATATTATGACAATAAAAACAAGCGATACTCCTACCTTTCAATTGACTATCATCTGTAAACTCCATCTCTATAGATACTTGCGAGTGATCCTCTACACTGATTTTACCATCGTTACCATTTCCAATTTCATCTGCGCTTGAGTTTTCAATACCAATTTGCAACTGTTGCCTATTCACCTCGCTGTTGGAGTTTATTTCAGGCACACTGCGGTCTACCTCGGTAATATCTGTGCTTCGCGAATCTGTTTCAGAGTCATCATTAATCTGTAAAGTTTTAATAAAAGAATGGGGAGATAAAGGAGTTTTGGTAAGAGAAGAATTCATATTACACCTTTCCAATCGAAAATGCGTAATATGATTTTTCAAAGGATTAAAACCTTGCGACCTGTCTACTGCTTTTACATCTTCGTGTGTAAAATGTGCCTTCTCTGGAAATCGTGAATGCTCTATAGAAGTGGACTTTCGGGATTTGGTTTTCCAGAGGCATATTGAAACTCTGCGTCATATCTACTTTTCCATCAATACCGGACTCGGCTGAGTCATTAAAACCTAAATCTAAAAAAGAAGTATTAGCGCTATAATCTTTATCATTAACGGCTAGTAAGGCGTGCATGAGAGTTAGTATTAAATTTAAAATTATTAGTAACATTAAATAAAGACTTATTCCTGGACCTATCCAAATTAACATTAGGAAAATTTACCTTGCTGTTGGAATCAAAATGTGTTGAGAGAGTGTGTACATTTGCGACAAATTTCTCATTATTACAAATATTTGTTTGTGTAATGGTGTTTTTATCATTAATGGGTGTGAGACATTGTGGATTAATATTATTTTTACATAAAGAAATATTAAAATTCGAGCACTCTGATGGAAATACCTCATCATCAGTAGATTTATTTAAAACATCAATTTGAGCGGTGGGGCTCGTGCTAGCATGTTGATATCGGCTATCAATATCTGTAACGAAAACATTTAAATAAAGAGGAGCCTGGAGGTGAGGCGATTGAGAGGTTTGCTTCCTGCCGTGGATTACCTTCATAGCATTGCTCAAAAAGTCATGAGAGTTTAAACATGAGTCCGTGGAAACACAAGAACATTTATTAAGCTCCACTGAAATAGTATTGGGCGGAAAAATCCTCTTTGCCCGTGTACATAAATTACCCTTTTTGAAGAAAACAACACGAAATCTGTTTATAGGAGGAGCATTTAAATCAATTTTATATTCGTTAACAGATTTCGTGTCAGAAGGAACATTTAAATAAGATGTGTGAAACAAAATTTGAGACTCTACCTGTTTATTTCCATTGAACAAACCCCTGTGAGTGATGGCTGGTCTGTTTACCATAACATACGTCTTTGGCTCGATGCTGCCGAGAGAAGACGAGCTACCATTTCCATGATGAGAAAAATTTCCAAATTTACGAATCTGGAGAAGAGGCGGTGTACCATTGAGATAGTTCATTTCCAATGCGTCGTTTGCTGGAGTACTTATTTCACAGGATGAGGAGAGATTGTGCTGGAGAGAGACAGTTGTGGACTGGTCCTGCCCTCTCGAAAATGAAAATTTTGCGAATTCCCAGTGTGATTTATTTTGCGAAAATGTTCCTGAGATTGAGGACTGACTTCATGAGGCGCTCTCCAATTTTCCTGTGAGACGACTTTGGAGAAGAAAAATGAGAAAGGGAGAGTTGGCATTCCCGGTTAATGTCTTATCCAATTTGGCACATTATTGACCCTTGCGTGGTCATAGAAGTTAATATTGTAAATATTATCTCTCATCATTAAATATTTAATATATTCTATAGAAACATTAGTTTGCGGAGCAATTGTTTTTCAAAATAGTGACGTGAATTATATCATTAAGAGAAGAAAAACATTAAATATTATATAACCCCTTCAAATTGAAAGTGACTTTAAAATTTTATAGAAAAATCGAGAGAGTGGGGTAAAACAATATCAAAAATTTTGACTATCAAAAAGTAAAAATAGTGAAAAAAACAATATGGTACCGTAAGTATATAAATCCTCAGTGTAGTGAAATCTGGCACCTGTGTTGGAGAGAGTGCTCCGTGTTTTTTTTATTCCATCAAGTTGAGTCGCTTTCACACAGCGATATACTCTTCTGCTTTGAGATTTCAGCTTCAACAAAGGCGCCACTTTCGCCCAAAAACTTTTGCTAGTGGGCGATTTTTAAGGTTTAGGACATGTAATGGTAAAAACTGTCTCCAACTGCGTCAGATTTTTATTTCACATAACATCAAAGAATGTGCTAATTTTCCAAAATTTAGAAGTATGCAAGGTAAATAATTTCATAACATAGAAATAGATATCTCTAATTTTCCTTTTTCATAAGTCTTTAACAAATAAATTCATTGTTAAATATAATAATATATATAATATATATATATATATATAATATATATTATATATATATATATATATATATATATATACCTATATATATATATATATAATATATATATATATATATATAATATATATCATATAATATATATAATAATATATATATTATATATATATTATATATATATATTATATATATATATATATATATTATATATATATATATATATATATATATTCTTTCCTTCTAAAAAAAATCAGTAATTGGTTTGTCATTTACTCAGTTATGATTATGCATAAAAAATATGACAAATCCAGTATATTGTGTGAGCTTAAACTTGACAACTTCCCACTCAGATACATTTCCATTCAATTTCGAGCCTATGGGTCCAGCAAATTTATCAGGCCCTTTCGTTGTACCATCTAGTTTCATGAAAACGTGTCTTAATGGGAGCTCATTGAGATGCAAAAGGCAAATATCCTAATGTAATGGTTCACCAAGAAACAATTCTAAGTATCTAATTTAGCCATGTAAATGACCCGTTTTCACATTTGTTCCGTCTGCCTTTACTAAAACCAATTTTTTTTCTAGCTCTGTGCCTTTAACCTGCATGAAAATTCCATGAGCTATGTCATTTCCTTTACTGCTCTTTGGCGTGAAGTGATTGAGGTTAAAAGCCATCTGAAATAAATTTGAGAAATGGTGATCAACAATTACTAAAGTAACATTTTTGCTATTAAAATTTACTAATTTATATCAATATAATTTCATATGTAAGATACTTACTTAGAATCAAGATCATACAAATTTTAAATTATCAGGTTCACCAGAGATAACGTAATGTTCTTCCAGTAGTGTAGATTTGTAATGTTTTCCATTAATTTCAATATTTTGAAGAGTTGCGTCTTTTCTGCCATCAAAACCTATTCCAGTTACTTTTTCGAAACATGATTTCTTCTTCTTTCTGTTCATTTCTGGATTCTATTTCTTTTTTCTTCATCAATTTATTTCTGCCTAAAGTTAAAATAATTTGGAAAAAAATTAGAGGACAGGAAAACGAAAATGCTGAAATTGATATTTAAAATTTTTTAATTCATAAAACAATTTATTTGAAAAGCTTATATTAAATCAATAACATTATTGCATTTTTATCACTGGTTATGATTCCAAAATTCACAATGCAGCAGAAGCAACAGCTGCCCCAACTCCATGACTTATTTGGTACCTGAAAAATTTTGTTCACTTGTATCATCTCCAATGTAATCAGGATCTGGATCATTATCAACTTGATAATGTTTAACTCATTCCAGCATCAGATGTTGTCGTTTCTTCTTCGGGTCTCTTGAAAAGAAGCAACTGGTTTGACTTTTGTTATCAAATTCTTTGAACCTTACCTGCTCTTCTCATTTTTCGTTGAATGTTCAGTTTTGAATTTTGTTTCAAGAAGGTGCTCAACAGGGGACCTCTTGCAAAGTGCAGTAGCATATCTGTTCGTTTTTTGATCCTGAAATATATTTAAATTCCTTAAAATTTAGATATTATGTTTCTATAACATATGAATTTATTTTTTCACCTTTTACAAAATTTATGGCCTATCTATTCAAAAAATATAAAAGCTTATAAATGATTTAGAATGTAAAATAAAAAGGGTTAAAAGTTCAGGAAAATTTTCTTTATATTAAATTCACCTCATAAAACTTATAATCCTCTTCTGCCATTTTCAACAATACTTTTTTTCCATTATTGCCACCATTTTATGATCTTGATATATAATCAGATAGATAAGTGATGCATACACCATACAAGAGCATACAATGCCTCTTTACAGAACAAGCAACCAGTATGGTGGAAGTTCCAAAAGCGAATCAGAGCACCCAACCTCTTTGAATCTTGTTTACAAAGAGAAGTAATGTGATCTTTATTTATAATTGCAATCAAGAGAAAAAGAGATGCCCAGAATATTAAGAACAGGGAAAGTTTGAGTTGTTGTGTGTTTTTTTTTGTTTGAAGAATATTTTATAGTTGTGTTGAAGGTTATGTTGAGTAGATTAATGAAGAAACTGTCTTATTGAGGCATTGAAAACTACCATGTTTAGAGATAGGAGAAAGATGAGAGTTCAGCTGTTCAAGGAAAGGACACCATCATGGCATGCATTAATTACTGTTGAGTGGGGTTAACTCCCAAATTGGAAAGAGTAATGTAGGGTGGAGTCATCGTCTTAGGAGTTGATAGGAGATGAAGTGATAGGTCATTAACGAAAATAGAAAAAGTAAAGATAGGACAAAACCTTGAGGATCACCTCTATTTAATAGATTTAAAGGATCAACGGTGGCCGTCAATAACAGCTATAGAATGACAGGAAAGAAAATCAGAGAAATATAGATACCCTAAAAGAGAAGTTTAGAAATCAAAGCTTTGTGCCAGACTCTATCGAAAGCTTTTAATATATCTAGTGCCACAGCAAAAGATTTGAAAAGCAGAAGACCAAGAAACAGAGAGGAGAAGATCACTATTAGATTGTTTCTTATGAATGTCATACTGGTGATCAGAGATTAGATTACAAGAATTAAGATGTTTCCAAATTATGGTTTTGAATCATTTCTTTTAACATTTTCAACATGGGTATTTAGTTATTTGCATAATATTTAGAAAAACTATATATATATATATATATATATATATATATATTATAGATATATATATATTATATATATATATATTATATATATAATATATATATATATTATATATATATATATATAATATATATATATATATATATATATATATAATATATATATATTATATATATATATATATACACTCAAAGAATTGCTCATTACATGGGAGCGCCTATACATGATGGAAGGATAAACTTGGGGGACAATGAAAATAATTATTGTACAGGGAAAGAAGCCAGATTTGAAGTAAGTACAAATCTATTCAAAGATTAATTGTTGCTAGCTGTTTCTTCATAATATATTATAATATAAATATATTATATAACTTATATATATAATAATATTATAATATATATATAATATATATATATATATATATATATAATATATAATATTATATATATAATATTATATATATATAATATATATATATATATATATATAATTTAATATATATATATATATATATATAGTATATTATATATATATATATACTATCATTTTCACTTTCCCAAGACTGGAGTAAGGTGCGTGACATGCATCAGAAAAGAAAAGTAGTTAGAAGAATATGGCACAAGTCGAAAAGAAAGCCCAAGCCTTACCGCCCCCCTCTATACCTATTAGTGAGGACTCATCGCAAGTAAGAAAATCCACCCAAGAGCTTCAATGAGACCGGCGACGGACCCATCACTATTGATATCGTCAGGATGAGGGTTCATCCCTTGGCCCAGGTTGGGCCACAACCATAACCCTCACAAAACCCGCATTCTCTTCCTTCATGCCCCTTTCTCTCGCCTCGCGGCCAAACTCACATTTCTCCCCAAAACAGACATTCCTTTACTGACTCAATCCACGTTTTCTCAGTCTCCCCTAACCGGTTGATTTCCAACACCACTCACCACATACATCCGCTTAACAACGACTATCTTTCATCCTTTCTACATGACCAAACCATTTCAACGTGCTCTGTATTTAATTCTCTTATTATTTCTTTCTTCACACCCACACAACTATCTAATACTTCATTCCTCATTTTTCAATTCTTCTCCACACCTAACACGCCCCTAAGGATTGTCCATCTGAACACACTACACCTTAGATCTATTACTTCTTATTCCAGACCATAGTCTCACTACTATACATTACCCCACAGGGTGATATCGAACAAATTACCCTTTTGCATATTAAGACCCTTGAGCGTTCTCTCACTCAAAATGTGAGTCCTTTCACTGAATCCACACAACGTATTATTTGCTACCAGCCACCTTCCTAGACTATATATCACAACGTATGTACTACACTCTGCTAATATCTAATCTCGCGGTTCTCTCCTTCTCATCAAAACACATACCGTTTAGAAAAGGTTGGTTACTGTATATAGTTTTTAAAAGCTCAGAACTACTTGCTTCTTTATTGTCGCTGTTCTCACCATCTATTATATACAATATTTAGCTCTTATCATCACTTGAGGATCTGTCCTCACTGCATAACTATTAACTATGGGAAAACTATTTTTTAAATGTCTCTCTTTTTTTACTCTTATCTTGAGCTTACTTGAAAATGTTAAGTTTTTAATAGCTTTTGTCTCTCAATATAATATCTCCTAAATCCTGTCTATATTATCTATAACGCCTTGTGTCTCTATAAATCTGACTATCTCTCAAGATATTTCCTCTCTAAATAATTCTCTTTACTCAGATTTCTACCTATTCAGTCAAGAAAGAATTATGTATAAATCTTTATGGATTTACCGTATAAAATAATTAGACAGTTTTTATATAATAGTTAACAGTGGGCCTCCGAGCTCTATAGCCTCCATTCTTCCAAATGTGCTATCGTTAAAACACCATTTCCTGCCACCCGGATTATTATCTCTAATTACTGTTTTTCTCTTCATAAAGCAAGTTTAAAAATAAATGTGTATAGATATATATAGATTAACACATTGAATACAAGGAGGAACATAACACATCCTCCCTCACTCCGCTGTTGATACTAAACCAATCAGTATGAAATATAGTAGTTATTCCTAGCATCGTCTGATATAGTTATAAAACATATCATTATATATACATTTCATCGCGTTTTTAACTCCCCCGGCCCAGCGGACTGTAACTTAAACTCCGAACTGGAATTTTAACGAAACACCAATAATGAGGTATCATGTGAATGCATTTCTTGTGTCGACTTTTAAGTCCTCTACTTTCCAAAGTATTAGTTATTCTTTTTGCTTCCCATATTTTACCACCAATATTGACATTCGTATATATAGATCGACTAAGACGACCTGCATTACGGTGAGTGTATTTCTGCGCTATATAATAATACAATCGCGTTATTCTGTGTTAGTACGTCACGCCTCCGATATATACAGGTAGATGTCTTTTTTTCTCTTACTAAATACCTAAATTGACCTAGTTGTATATTTCTTTGCTGTTCTTCCTACTTTTTCATCTCAAATTTTTTATTTATGTTTAAATTTGTATTATATATATATTGTACACTAATAACATGCACTGTTCTTCAACTACCTTATAATAATAAATTCGATCAAGAAAGAAGCAAGTGACTCTCATCACAACACTCAATAAACTTATATCCCTCAATATAATTCCTACAGTTAACCCTTATCTCTCCTTATTACAATTACTGACTCTCCTCCGAGATCCTCAGAACTATATACCTATAAACGCTTTAGTTGACACAAACTTCCTAGATTCCAATCAATCGCCATCTCTCCTCCAGTTTTACTTGTATCATTTCACCAATGGGTAATTCATCTATCTACTGCAGACTTTACATTCTTCAAACTTTATCACTCTAACCCATACTCTACTAAGTATCCATTCCCAAAATACCTATTCCTTCTGCACCATCAAACCCACACACATACAATATCATCTCTTCATGTTATGCAGTTTTTTGAAGTGTTCCCTTCCACACTCCATCACATCCATTTCATCAAGTTACGACAAATCACCATCCTAAAAACTCTAATATTCTCATTCTTAACCTTTCGCGCTCTTCCAGAAGAGCTTCCTATTCATTTGCATCCTGCCTTTTTTATTCTTCATTACTCTTTTTTTTTTTTTCATCCTATGTATGCATCTTAATATTAGGTATTTTTGTCTCACTTCCATATTATATTCCAAATCTATAATTCATCTTGGCTTTCAGGTGTATTTCATGCT
>JABUQX010090669.1:0-30360 GCA_015478945.1 Trachelipus rathkii | reverse complement strand
CAACACTTATACCATGATCTATATTTGTTTCTCTTCTTATTTTGGGTACATTCGTCTTACAAATTTCTGTGATGAATTAGATGTTTTGATAGTTTAAGTAAAAGTTAAAAAAGTTTAACTTAAATTTTCAGACCTAATTTGGATGTCGTACGAAAAATGGTAATATATTCTTCTGATTAAGTTATTCTCTTTCTAAGTAACATTTATACTTCTATAAAATTAAATTTAAAAAACTGTTGCCCCACTAAGTGCCAAGGTAAAAAAGTTAAAAAAAAACAACGTTGATCTATATTCCAATTTTCAATATTTTCATTCATATATTTTTACCCATATTTAGGTGGTACTTTTAAGTAGGTAACTGTCTTACATCATGCTAGTTTGACTATATTTTCTTATACGTACTATGGGTTGTTACAAAAAAAAAAAAAAACGTAGAATATACAGAACTGTTGTTTCTCTTCTGGTAGGGTACTGGTCTTACATTCTGGGATTAAATTAAAGATTGTTTTCCACATGTTAAGCTTAAAAGTGTTTAATTAATTTTCAGGACATAATTTTAGTGTCGTACAAAATAGGTAATATATTTTGATATGTTGGATATTTTCAATAGGTCACTGTTCGTACATTATATAATTAAATTTCAAAATACTCGTTGCTTAAGGATATAAAATTACAATACTTGCAAAAATTTTCACACTTTTATATCAAAAATTTTCAAATTTTCAATTCAAATATTTTGACCTATTTTTAGGTTGGTAACTTTCACTAGGTCACTGTCTACCATCATGTAAGTTTTTGACATAATTTAAAAAGTACAATGGGTCTACAAAAAAAAACGTAGATAATTACTGACATGTTGTTTCACTTCTGTAGTTTACTGTCACATTCCTTGGCCAAATTAAAAATTGCCTTGCCCCTCAGGTAAACGAAGCTAGAAAGGTTTACCTACAATTTCAGGACTACTTATTGAGTCGTCACAAAAAGGTAATAAACTGATATGTTGGATGCTCATATCAAAATAGTACTACTTTGTCTGGTAAAATTTTATAAATACATTAAAAATTACATTTTAGATACTCTTGCACACACCTATGAATCGCATTAAAAATGTTTACAACAACGAGCAGTTCTGAACGATGATGCATCATATTTTCAAGATATAGACTTTATTTTGTGTATATATTTTCCCATATATTTAAATAAAATTATACACAATGACTAATTTTGAGTAGAGCGATCACATTATAGTGGATATGACAACTTTAACACACAAAGCTATCAAACTGTCTGTAATATATACTACTGAAATGTATAAAGTAACTTTTGAAATATATCTTTTTCTATATATTGAAGGCACTGTAATATCCTTATCCTTGTCGCCTTAAGCAATATATAAAAAAATAACTAGCTACTAAAAATAAAAATAAATTGCAATATACTTTGTTTTATTATCATCTTTCAGCGCGGGTACATGTCTTAATCACTTATGAATACAAATTAAAGAGACTTCGCCGCAGCTCTAACATCCATAAAATTCCTCTTTTATGGAAAATTTTAGTAAAGAATATTTTCTAAATATAAATAGGGTTTACTTATATTTTTCATCATTGGAGACCCAATTTATGTTATATTGAAAGTCGTAAGCAAAAAAAAGGTAATTTATTTTCTGCAGAATTTGAAAGGGCGCACGTAAAACAGGGGAATGTCGTACATTGATATCGTTTCAAAATATAAATTAACTGTTGCCACCTAGTAAAATAGTTTTCAGGAGTCACAATGTTATGATGCTATAATTTTTTTCAATTTTCATAATTTTAAATGTCAAAATATTTTTTTACAGCTCATATTTGGTATGGATACTTTTCAGTGGTCCTAGTCTTACCATCTATCGTAGTTTGACATACAATGTCTCGGATAGTCTGTACTATTGAGTCTTAAACAAAAAACGTAGAAATATACTGATCTTAAAGTGGTATACCATCGGCGTCTATGCGCTACACTTAATCGCTGCATATAACATTTAGACGAGGAGCACAAATAGATACCACAGTTAAAGGGTTTACTTAATTTAAGGAACCACCACTTGAGATCCGTTATCAGACAGAGGAGAAGAATACTATTGAGTACTATCTTCAAAATAGTAAATAGCTGGAAGGAGTAACATTATATATTATAATTAAAGTCAGTGGCTGGAGAGCATTACATCACGCAGTGATGAAGAAGTCATATTCAACAGAGTGAAATACGTTGATGATCACATTACACATACTCGGTCATAGTGGTAGTGCAAATTAAATGTGGGGTTAGCGGTGACGAGTTTCTAGCTCTATGTTACAGGAGTCTTCAACTTGTCTTACATCATGTAGTGTATTGACTATAGGGGTGGTATAATATCTACAGAGCACGTGAGATAGGTGTCCATACAAACGTAGAAATGCTTCAGACAAATAGTTATAAGCTTTTATCTTCTATAGTAAGGGATACTGTTCTTATCTAATATCTGTGATCAATTTTATTAAGCATTGTTGCACCTCAAGCTAAAAGATTTAAAAGGGTTTACTTTAATTTTCGCAGGCACATTAATTAAAACGGGTAAGAAGGGAGCATGTATGGCGAATAAGTGAAGCGATCTATCTTTCAATAGTCACTTAGTCGTACATTCTATATTTAAAACTCTTGCCAAAATACAAACGCGGGGAACGCGCGCGAAATTCCGAAATGGGAGAATGGACAACAAGCTCACACGAGATGATGCTATGTCGGAATGCTATGCGCTTCACTCACAAAGACTGATAGAATATATAATTGCAAGATTTCTAGGTTTGGAACTATTTCAGACAGGCTAGTGAGCCTCACTTCAGATAAGAGACATGACATCTGAAGAGTGAAAGGAATATCAGATGATACAAAACGTAGAATGATTAATACAGAGCTCGATAGTTCAAGTGTGTCTTGTGAGGCGTACTGTATCTATATTTCTCGTGATCAAATTAAAGATTGTTTTGCATTAATGAAGAATATTTAAAAGAGTTGTTTACCTTTAATTTTTCCAGGACAATTCTTGAAGTCGTACAAAAAAGGTAATATACTTTTATATGTTGGATCTCTTCAATAGGTCCACTGTCGTACACGTTCTATTATTAAAATTTAAAACTGTTGCCTGCCTCCCAGGTAAAAGTTACAAGAGTCCAACGTTGATGCTATTATTTTTCCCAAATTTTAAATTTTCATTCACAATATATTTTAACCCTATTTAGGTTGTGTACTTTACTAGGACTCAACTTGTCTTACCATCTGTAGTTTGACATACCCATTTTTAGGACGTACTAATGAGGTCTTATCAAAAAACGTAGAATATACAAACATTTTGTTTAACTTCTGTACAGGTTACATAATCACTGAATTTATCACCATTTTCTTTGGCCAAATTAACAAATTGCTGCCCTCAGTAAAAAGTTAAAGGGTTTACTCAATTTTCACAACCTACTTTTGAGTCGTACAATAAAAAGGTAATAAAAACTGATATGTGGATCTCTTCAATAGGTTGTTTTGCATTTTAATTCTATATTAAATTTAGAAACTGTTGGCCCTCACTTAAAAAGTTACAAGAGTCACCAACATTGATGCTGATATTTAATTTTTTCATTATTTGCATTCAAACTATTTTGACGCATAATTTATGGGTTGGTACTATTTCCAGGAGTGTCAATTTCATGTCTTACTTTCATCGTAGTTTGCATAAAGTTTAGAAAACGTACTATGGCTATATTAACATAAACTAAACGATTAGAATATAACAGACATTGCTTGTATTCTTCTTTCTTATAGGGAACTTTGTCCTTACAATTCTAGTGAATCAAATTAACGATGTTGCCAACTCTAATGTAAAAGTTTAAAAGGGTTTAACCTTTAATTTTCAGGACGACTACTTTGAGTGTACAAAAAGGTAATATATACTTTTATGTTGGATCTCCTAAAATAGGATTTCACTGTCGTACACTCTATAAATTAAATTTAAAAAAGTATGTAGCAATAAAAATTTTAATGTCAATCTCAATTTTAAATATGCATTGGCTTTTATATTCCATTTTCATTAAGTTAATTGATATCAATTATTAAAATTTGACATATTTTTAGGTTGGACTTTTCATAGGGCACTGTACCTTAAACTACCATGTGACAATGACGATGACCACAAGAACAAAACTGATGTTCTTGGATAAAAAACAAAGTTACTAATATCACGTAAGTTTTGTTATCTCTCACTTTAATAGGGTACTGTCCTTAATTCCTGTGATCAAAAATTAAGATTGTATGCCCTCTTCGTCAGAGTAAAAAGTTAAAAGGTTTATCTATAATTTCAGGACCTACAATTTGGAGTCGTACAAAACAGGTCATATTCTCTGATATATGTTGGAATCTTTCAAAATAGGTCCTTAGTCGTTACATTCTATTTTTATTAAATTTTAAAAACTCTGTTGCCATCAACAGGTAACTGAAGTACAAGAGTCAAAACGGTTGTTATGCTACATTCCACAATTTCATATCCTTTCTCTAAAATATTGTTTCAACTTATTAGCTTTAGTTTTCAATGGTATAATTACTTTCATTATGTGTGAGTTTGACAATAAATTTTAGGCACGTACTATGGAGTACTATGGGTCTTGAAAAAAAACGTAGAAGATACAGACATCTAGTTTCTCTTATGTATTATATTTATTAAAAAAATCTGTGATCAAATTTTTAAAAAATTTTGTTTTAAGGTTTTTAAAATTAAAATGTGATACTTAATTTCAGGACCTAATTTTGATAAAATAAAAACATCTGAGAGTGATGTCTGAATTATGTTTTGGATTCTCTACAATCAGGGCACACTGATGTTATAGTAAATTTTGAAAACTGTTGACAGACATCAAGAGTACAAAAGTACAAGAGTACAACAGAGGTACGCTGATCTTCCAATTTTCATATTTCATTCAAATATTTTTACCGCAAAACAAAAAAAAAAAAATATTTAGGTGGTACTTATTCAGTTAGGTACTGTCTTACTATGTAGTTTTTGACCTAAAAATTCTAGAACGATACTATTTGTTCTTACAAAAAAAACGTAGAATATTAAGACATTGTATTGTTTTTCTTTTTCCTATGGGGTTAGCGAAACCGGAAAACCAAATTAAAAGTTCGATGCCGCCTCAGGTAAAAGTTATAAAAGGGTTTACGTTAATTTTCAGGACCATAATTTGAGTAGTATCAAAAAAAGGTATTATTAGTATTCTGATATGTTGGATCTTTCTTCAATAGGTCACTGTCGTATCATTTCTATATTAAATTAAAAAGCTGTTTGCCACAGATTCCAGGTAAAGTCAAGTTTTTAGTCAAAAGTTGATGCTTACATTTGAACCAATTTACATTCTTTTCATTCATTTAATATTTTTTACCATATTTAGGTTGAGGTACTTTTCAGTAGGTAACTGTCTTAACATCATGTCAGTTTGCATAAATTTTTATCACGTTCCTATGGGCTCTTACCAAACAAAACAGTAGAATATACAGACATGTTTGTTTCTCTTCTGTTTGGGTATTCTTTTACATTCTGTGATCAATTAAAAGATTGTTGCCCCTCAAACATAAAAAGTTAAGAGTGTTTACTTATTATTTTCAAGGTAACCCATCTTTGAATCGTTACAAACAAGGTAATATATATTTGATATGTTGGATCTCTTCATAAGGTCACTGTCTTTTATATCTATTATTTAATTTAAAAACTGTTGCTTCCAGGTAAAAAGTTACAAAAGAGTCAATGTTGATCACTATTTGAAAACTATATTTTCAAATTTATTCAATTCAAATATTTTAAACCATATTTAGGTGGGTACTTTTTACTAGGTCACTGTCTTACATCATGTAGTTTGACATAAAATTTAGGTACACACGTCTATTATGGTCTTACCAATAAAACTGTAGAATTATACAAAACATGTTTGTTCACTTTGTAGGTTACTATCTTTACATTGCTTGTCGGCCAATTAAAAATTGCTGCCCCTCAGGTAAAAAGTCAAGGGTATTTACTACCATTTTCCCAGGACCTATTATTTGAGTCACGTACAAAAAAAGGATATAATAAAAACTAGATATGTTTGGATCTCTTCTTATTTGTGAGTGTAATGCTCTTAATTACTATATTAAATTTTAGGATAACTGTTGCACCCTCAGTTATTACAGTTTTCATAGAGTACAACATTGATGC
Source organism: Trachelipus rathkii (assembly GCA_015478945.1). Classification (NCBI taxonomy): domain Eukaryota; kingdom Metazoa; phylum Arthropoda; class Malacostraca; order Isopoda; family Trachelipodidae; genus Trachelipus; species Trachelipus rathkii. The sequence continues at coordinate 24,113 of JABUQX010090669.1, read as the reverse complement.
TATATATTCAAATTTTCATATTTCATTAAATATTTTGAAGCATATTTAAGTTGGTACTTTTCAGGAGGTCACTGTCTTACATCATGTAGTTTGACATAAATTTGTGGACGTACTATACTATGGGTCTTACATAAAAAAACGTAGAACGATACTAGTACATAGTTGTTTTCTCTCTTTAATAAGGTACTGTCTTACCCTTCTGTGATCATTAAAGATTGTTGCACTATTAAAGAAGTTAAAAAGTGTTTTTACTTATTTTTCAGGAGACCTACTTTGAGTCGTAACAAAAAAGGGTAATATATTCTGATCAGTTTGATTGTTATTTATGTTAGCTAAAAGACATTTATGATTATAATTTAAAAACTGTTGCCAATTGCCCCCAGGTAAAAAGTACAAGAGTCACAACGTTGATGCTACATTCTAATTTTCATATTTTCAGTCAATATTTTTGACCCATATTTAGGTTGGTACTTTCTCAGTAGGTCACTGTCTTTACATCATGTATTTGACATAAATATTAGACGTAACTATTGGTCACTTACAAAAAAAACGTATGAATATACAGCATGTTTTCTTCTTCTTATTTTAGGAGTTACTGTCTTACATTCTGTGATCAAATCTAAGATTGTTGCCCCTCAAATAAAAAGTAAGAAGGGTTTACTTAAATTTTCAGGAACCTAATTTGAGCTCGTACAAAAATGGTAATATATCTGATATGTTGGATCTCTTCAATAAGGATCACTTGGTCGTACATTCTATTATAAATTTAAACTGTTGGCCAACAGTGTAAATAAGTTTACAAGAGTCAAAATTTGAAATGCTATAATTCCAATTTTCTATATTTTCATTCAAAATATTTTTACCACATTATTTCCATTTCGTTAAATTTCAATAAGGTCTCTATCTCAATCACCAATGTAGTTTGACTATGTAACTCTAGGAACGAATAATTGGTCTTACAAAAAAAATGTAGAATAATACTTCAGACTACTGTTGTTTCTTCTATCTATAGGCGTAACTGTCTTTACATTCTGTAGATCAATTAAAGTAAAGCCCCCACGTATTATAAAAAGTTAAAAAGGGTTTTCTTAATTTTTCTTTAAGACATAATTTGGAAGTCGTTTACAAAAAAGGTTAAATATATTCTGAACTACTTTGGATCTCTTCAAATAGGTACTGGGGTACATTCAAAATCAGGTTGATAACTGTTGATAAAAAAAAAAATTTAAACATCTAATAACTTAGTAAAAGATAACGTTGATGCTATATATGACAGTAAAACAGTACTCATTCAAATCCATTTTTTAGCCCAAATTTGGGTTGGTACTTTTCAGTAGGTTCAGTAGTCTTTATATCATGTAGTTGACATAAATTTTAGGACGGTATATGGTTTTCTTACATAAAAAACGTAGAATATACAGACATTTCGGTCTCTTCTGTATGTTAGGGTAATGTCTTACATTCTTGGATCAAATTAAAGATTGTTGCCACTCAAGTAAAAAGTAAAAGGTTTTACTTATTTTCAGGACCTAACTTGAGTCGTACAAAAACTAGGGTAAATAAATACTGATATGTTTGGATCTCTTCAATAGGTACTGTCGTATTCATTCATTCTTATTATTTTTTTAATTTAAAAACATGTTAACCTTCCCAGGTATAAAGTTACAAGAGTCACCACGTTGATGCTATATTAAAAATTTTCAATAATTTCATGAATCTTTGACCCAATATTTTAGGTTGGTACTTTCAGTAGGCCTCACTGTCTTACATTCATGTAGTTTGACATAAATTTTAACACGTACTATGCGTCTTTACAATAAAAAAAGTAGAAATTTAACTACAATAACATAGTAGAAGTATACTTTAATAGGGTCAGCTTGTCCTTACATTCTGTGATGAATATTAAAGATTGTTGCTCCTCAAGTAAAAGTTAAAATAAAAGGGTTTACTTTAATTTCAGGACCTTAATTTGAGTCTTGTACATAAAAGTAAATCTAAATTTCTTGACTATGTTTGAATTTCTTCAATAGGTCACTGTCGTACATTCTATGATTAATTAAAATACTGTTGCCTAACCCAGGTACCAAAGTTAAAAATGTCCATACGTTGATGCTTATATTCTCAATTCATATTTTTCCTTCAATTATTTTTACCCATATTTAGTGGGTACTTTTCAGTAAGGTCACTGGTCTTACATCATGTAAGTTTGACATTTTTAATTTTTTATAATTCTAAGGTCTTACAAAAAAAACGTAGAATATAACAGACATTTTTTTCTTTCAGTAGAGAACTGTATTAAATTTTGTGAGAAAAATTAACGATTGTTGCCCCCTTAAAAGTAAAATTAAAAGTGTTTCTTACTATTTCAGTTTGGACTATCTTTTTGAGTACGTACACATAAAAAGGTATTTTATTAATAATTTTGATATGTTGGATCTTCAATAAATAGGTACTGTCGTACATTCTATATTAAATTTTAAAACACTGTTGCTTCCTTCAGGTAAAAAGTTACACGAATCACAACGTTGATTGTTTTTATTAAATATCAAATAATTTTCCATTCAAATTTTTTTTGACCCATATTTAGGCTTGTACTTTCAGAAGGTCATGTCTTACATCATGAAGTTTTACATAAATTTTAGGAACTATGGGTCTTACAAAATAAAAACGTAGAATATACATAAATGTTGTTTCTCTTCTGTCTCTGGCCCTCTATCGGTTGGCACAAATTTTAAAATATTTAGATGCACTTCGGTAAAAAGTTAAAAGGGTTTTACTTAATTTTCGACCTACTTTGAGGGTAATAAATGATAACAAAGGTTAATAACTCAAATACTTTTCAGAAAGAATAAGTTTACAATTCTATATTATAAACTTTAAAACCTAACCTTGCCCATTTCACCCCCCCACTCTTCTTATAATAGTTTAAGTTCTTTTTTGTCAAAGCAATTTAAATGCTTCTTTCAGTTTTTTATAATATTCATATTTTCATTCAAAATATTCTGCAAATGTTATGTTTTGTACTTTTTCAGTAAGTCACTGATCTTAACACTATTTAGTAAGTAAAGACATACAATATTCTAGCGTATATTGGTCTTCAGAAAAAAAATTCGAGAATGTACAGCATATTGTACTTATTATAATTGTCGTACATTTACAATTTCTTCATCAAATTACAGATTGATACGCTTCTAAAAAATGAAGTTAAAAGGGTTTACTTAAATTTTCAAGGACTAATTTGAGTCGTACAAACAAAGGTATTTATTTTCTGATATGTTGGTACTTTACAACTTTCCTTTATATGTATTCTATATTTAATTTAAATAACTTATTGCTTTTTTTAACAAGGTAAAAAAGATTTGGGTGTCTGTCTAAAATCGTTGATGCTATATTCGCATTTTCATATTTTCATTCAATATTTTACCCATATTTAGGGTGGAACTTTTTCAGTAGGCACTGTGATTTTACATTCATGTAGTAGTGACCATCAATACTCGGAAGTACTATTATTGGTATTGGGTTCTATCTTGTTTATAGTAGGATGTTTATTTCTCTATAAGGGTACTTTGTCTTACATTCTGGTGATCAAAAATTAAGGAAGCCCCACTCAACGTAAAAAAGTTAAAAGGGTTATTCCCTTTAATTTTCCAGGACTAATTTAATTGAGTGTAACAAAAAAGGTGAATATATTTTCTGATATGTTTGATTCTTCTAGTCCTGTCGTTACATCCTCTATTAAATGTTTAAAAAAACAGTGTGTGCCGCCACCCAGGTAAAATTTACATAGAGTCAAAAACGTTGATGCTATATTCTTCATTCCAATTTTCATATTTTTCATTCAATATATTTAAGAATTATTTAAGTTGGTAACTTCTTCAGTAGGTCACTCGGTCTTACATCTATGGTATGTTTGACATATTAATTTTTAGGCGACGTAACTATGGTCTTTACAAAAAAAACCCGTAGAGAATTATACAGACAATGTTACTTCTTACTGAGTAAGGAGGCTGTCTTTCATTCTGTGATCAAATTAAAGATATTGGTTGCCCCTCAAGTAAAAAGTTTAATAAGGGTTTACTTAATTTTCAGGACCTACATTTGAGTCGTAACAAAAAGGTAATATTTCTGATATGTTGTTGGATCTCTCAATAGGTCACTGTACGTCAACAATCCTATATTCAATTTAAAAACTGTTGCCCTATTATATTATTACCCAAGGATCATATATTACTAAGAGTCAAACGTTGATGCTCTATTTCGCAATTTCATTTATTTTCATTCACATTGTTTTACCCATATTTAGGTTTGAGACTTTCTGCAATCAGCGTTTCCCCGTCTTTCATCATGTGTTTGACATAAAATTCTAGGACGTACTATTTGGTCTTACAAACAAAACGTTTAGAATATACAGTATCATGATTGCTTTCTTTGATGGCTTTATTGCGTTTATTACATTCTGTGATCATATTAAAAGTTACAAATCTTAATTAAAGTTTAAAAAAGGGTTTAACATAATTTTCAGGACCTATTTTTGAGCTCGTACATACATATATGGTTAATATGTTTCTGATCAAATGTTGGAATCTCTTCAATAGGTCACTGTCGTATCATTCTCTTTAATTTAAAAAAACTGTTCCCTTCCACAGGTAAATCATTTACACAATGGTTGGCATACGCGATCATCCCATCCATTTACATATTTTTCATTCACCAGTTGCAGCAACTTTCTTTTGCTGGTTACAGTATGGCTTAGTTCTTTCATTCATGGTCAGTTTGACATAATATTTTATTTACGGATCTAATATGGTTCTTTCACAAAAAAACCCTTAGCATATATATTCAAGACAATGTTGTTTATCTCTTTTTATAGATTATTACTGTCTTACATTCTTTCGATCAATATTTAAAGATAATATGGTTGCCCCTCAAGTAAAAGTAAAAAGGGTATACTTAATTCAGGACACCTAAAATAAAATGAAAATCAAGTGAAAAAAAAAAAAGAGTAATATAATTAAACAATAGTCTTTTCAATAGGTCATGTCGTTACATTCTAGTATTTAAAATTTAAGAAACTGTGCCCGCAGGTAAAACAACTTAAAAGTCACAACGATTGAAATGCTATAATTCCATATTTTCATGATTTCATTCAAAAATTTTTACCAATACTTTAGGTGTACTTTTTAAGTGGAGGTAAGATTCTGATCTTCAACAATACATTATAGTTTGACATAAAATTTTAATCACGTACTTATGGGGTCTTTAACATAAAAAACGTTTAGAATATACAGACATGTTGTATCTCTTCTTTTAAACCCTTGTCTTACATTCTGTGATCATATTAAAGAATTGTTGCACTCAAGTAAAAAGTTAAAAGGGTTTACTTAATTTTCAGGACCTAATTTGGTAAGTCGTACAAAAAAGGTAATATAATTTCTGAATGTTGGATTCTTCATTTTTAGTTAGATGTCGTACATCTGAAATAATATTAAAATTGATATAGTCCGCCAGGTAAAAAGTTACATGAGTCAAACGTTGCGTTTATGCTATATTCCACTTTTCATATTTTCATTCAATTTTTTATACAAAGATTTAGGTTGGTACTTTTCAAGTACGGTGGGGAATCGCTTGTCTACATATGTATTATCGTTAGTTGACATTATTAATCTTTGGACGTCTATGGGTTTACAAAAAAAACGTAGAATTTATACTTTAGACATGTTATTTCTCTTCTTTAGGGTGTCTTACATTATGTTATCAAATTAAAGATTGTTGCCTATCAAGTTTAAAGTTAAAAGTGTTTACTTATTTTTGCAGGTTACCTATACTTTGAGTCCTACAAAAAAAGGTAATATATCTGATATGTTGGATCTCATAAATAAGGTCACTGTCGTACATGCTATATTAAAATATTTTAAAGTGTTGCCACCCCAGGTAAAATAGTTAAAAGAGTCACTAACGTTGATGCTATAATTCCATTCTTGCATATTTTCATTTCAATGATATTTTTAAAAGCATATTTAGGTTGGTAACTTTTCAGTAGGTCCTGTCTTTAAGCATCATTGTAGTTTGACATACTTTTAGGAACACGTACTACTGTGGTCTATAAAAAAAACGTCAGAATATTAAAAGAACCAATGTTGTTCTCTTTATTATTTGGTATGTATGTCCTTACATTCTGTGATCAACATAAAGATTGTTTTAGCTTCAATGTAATTAACAAATTAAAATACGCTTTATCTTTAATTTTCACAGGACCTAAATATTGAGTCGTTACAAGAAAAGGTTTAACTTCTGATATGTTGATTCTACAATAGGTCACTTGTCTGTACATCACTCTATTATAAATTTAAAAATTACTGTCTGCCCCTCAGGTAATAAATGAAGACAAGATGTAGAAAACGTTGATGCAACATTCCAATTTTCATAGTTCTTTCATACTCAATATTTTACCCCATATTTAGGGTTGGTACTTTCCAGTAGGTCACTGTTCTTAGATCATGTAGTTTGACATAAATCTAAGGACGTACTAGTGGTCTATTCTTATCAAAAAAAACGTAGAATATACAGACATGTATGATTTCTCTCTAATGGGGTACTAGTCTTAACCGATTTCTGTCTGAATCTAAGTTAAGATTGCTATGCCACCCTCACGGTAAAGGTTAAACTAGGGTTTAGCACTTATAATTTACATCGACCCTGAATTGCAGTGCTGTCACCAAAAACGAGGTAATACTAAATTTGATTTATGTTGATCTCTTCTTTTTCGATATACGTGACATCAGTATCACTTGTCCGTTTACATTCATTATTAAAATTTAAAAAAACTGTCTGCCCATCATACATAACCTATTGTTCTCCACGGGTTTAAAAGTTTTATCCATCTAAAGAGTTGAAAACGTTGATATTATATATTACTACCCATCCCAATTTTCATATTTTCATCAAATAGAATATATATTTAACACCTATTCATCTTATATGGATTGGATCGAAATGTAACTTTTATCAACTGTTTTTTATTATTCATCATTGTAGTATTTTGAATAATCAAAATATTCAGGAACGTCTTAAAATCCATGGTCTTATACATAAACACATAAAAAAAATGTAGAACATATTTACATTTAAAATGCAGCTGGGTAATCCTATTTTCATTTTTGAAGTTGGGCTTTTTATCTTCTTGGGCGGGGCTTTGTCGATCTCTTACTTTCCGTGAGGTTTGTCCCCATCATAATCAATTTAAAACCTATATCAGGAACTTTACCTCTCTTTTATTTAACCGACAGAGTATCTTAATACACCCTTAGTCTTACCTTATCATACACTTCCCTTTTTCTCCTTCCCACTCCTGCTGATTTTACTACACCAAATCCCACTCTTCGCAAAAGTAATTGTTTTGTCCCTATAACACATAAATTTTTACGCATAATTTATCCATATTTTTTTATTTAACAAAAAAAAAAAAAAAATTTTTTTACACTACCCCTCTTTAAAAATGCAACCAATTGAATCACTTGATCGATATTATATATTTATTATTTCTCGAACCCTCTTTTCTAAATATGAACCTACCTTACCGTTGAAAACTAAATTTATTACACAAATTTAAACAGCAAAATTAAATTAGATAAAGTTATCCCCGGTTCAGGCTTCCCAAGATCAAGTAATTTGTTTTTTTAAACAAAATTAACACTTAATTTCTTTTATTGTGCTCCCTGGTCTCCATTAATCACTTTATATATTCCATTTTATTAAAAGTTACTTACAAATAATGAACAACTGGGTAAGCAAATCATTTATATTAAAAATCATTCACATGTTGTGTGATTTTAAATGTTGTTTAATATTTTTACATAATAAAAACAATTGTTATATTTTTTCACACATATTATGTGTGTTTCATTTTTAAATTTTTTTTTTTTTTTTTTGACTTCAAATATAAAAATTTTCTATCAGATTTGTGGATATGAATCTACCATGTGATTCCTAATAGATTGGCATCAGGAGCATTATTCCGCTTACATACTGTAATTAGTCGTAAATCGGAGTTTGATTAATAACTTATCTTCATATTTATTAACAATTCTAAAAAAAAATCTATTATATATTATGTTGACAGACTTTGTATTTAGGTTAGAACGGTTCATGGTTTTTAATTCTTTTACTGCAGACTTGCTCGTTGAAAACATGCTGCCATTCCATGTTGGGTAGAGACCCCCCGGTTGAGAAACGCTGGTCTAATCCAACTATTAAACCCCAGCAAGAAATCTATTTCGACGAGGACACTTGGAAGACGAATCGTTAACTCTCACTGCGACTTGATGCAGTACTTGATTAGGTAATTGATAATTTATGTAACTTTGTTCTTTAATTAATGACTATTTTTCTTAAAACGTAAGGTCTAACTTTAGAATTTAATATTTAATACTAATATTTTCAAAACTTTAGAGTTCTATCCAAAGTTAAGTATCTAGCAACCACAGCTGATTGCAAGTCTGCACACAATAAAAGCTACTTGGGCATGACTGAGCACTGGTTGGATCCATCCACAAGAGAACGGAAACACGCAGTACTCACGTGCATCAGAGTGATAGGACATCACACCTATGAAGTGCTTGGGCAGGCTATGATAAATATTCACTACGAATTCCATATTGAGAGTAAAGTTACCAGGTTAGATAGTTAAAATTATATCAGTCATTGTTTCATGAAATAAGTTTTTTTTTTTTTCTTTAAAATTCATCTGTAGTATTATTTATATATTATAAAGAACTTGAAATGTCTTTAACTCTTCATATTACAGGACAACAACAGACAATGACCGCAATTTTATGACGGCCTTTGTAAATTTTGGAACAGAGCCCGGTACACTGCCAGGCCTTGAAGTGATTCAGGATGTGCAGGACCCCAATCCTAAGGATTGCGCTGAGATTGCTCTGTTGACAGAGGTGGACGAGTTTGAGACGCAGTTTGTTTCCATAACAGATTCTTTGGTTGTGCCTATATCTGAGTTTGGTACCATCGCTTCTAACCCTCTTAATCTGCCAGCCCAAATGAGGTGAGCTGCTCACACTTTCAATTTAGTGGTCAGCAAGGATGCAGATGATGCACTGCAAAATGCAATATTTAAAGGGACCTATAGGGCTGCCATGGCGAAGGCACGTGCCCTCTGGAATCTACAAGATCGCAGTACTGTTGCAGCAGACAAAATATACGAGGAGATTCAGAGGAGGCTGCTTGTTCCCAACACAACAAGATGGAATTTCACGTACGACTCAGTCATAGCTCTCAGCACAATCCTAGAGGACAAAAGAACTGCTCTCCACAGAGTTATGACCCAGTTAAAGATAAAGAGCTTTAATGATCAGGATGTAGACATATTGAAGGAGTATACCAAGGTAATAAAATGATAATAATGTTATGCAATTGCCACTAGAATTTGTTTATCAATATTTTTATACTTAGGTGTTCATTATAATTTGTAAATTTCTTAAAATTTACTATTTCTTCATTGTTTTATTTCCAGGTAATGTCACTTATGGCTAATGCGCTTGACAAGATCTAAGGGGAGAGCGAAGCTTATCTTGGGATTTGACTCCCAGCAGTTGCTACGACGATTCTTAGGCTCAAAGCTTTAAGGCAAAACTAAAACCTCGTTACTGCAAACCAAAAAACCAACCGTACCTTGGAATCACGACGCACTATTGGCCCAAGGCATTGAAAAAGATTGGACCACTCTATTGAGAGAAGAAGAATAAAGACCGCAGTATGGCTGCCTCCTTCCACCCTAGATATATACCGACCTAACTCAGTGTTCGATGGTCTGAGAAAAAAGTTTGTAACTTTAAATATAAGCAAGGTGAAAGAAAAAAAGTTATGGAAAAAAGAAGTGAGGATGAACTTAGGAAGCAAATGTGAATGAAGTGAAGACACATACAGGGAAACGGCAACGAACGAACACTGAGAGACAGCAATACACGAGGAAAGAGAAATGATTTATTCAGTTTTACGCGTAAAAAATATTAATCACCCTCTATAAAAATGATAAACAGAGTGCAATCTAAAAAACCGTCCATTGTAAAATTATGCACAAAGGGCCCAGAGAACCGTCTATGCCAATCTTGAGTAGAGAGGAAGCATAACTCCAACGAACTTTCTCACGATGAGATAGCTTCTCAGTATTATGTGGAGTGAACGGATTCAATTAAAATGGAACTCGTGTCATAAGTTTGCATTTTTCAGGTGTTCTTAGAATTAGGTAACCGAGGATTGAAAATATAGATTCAAAACAACGCCCTAATTCCCCTCCACGCGCATGTCAGCCTGAGGGATCGTGTTGATTCACAAAATAAGCGCACGCGTTGGCCAACCCTAGACCAAACCATCTCAACAGAGCCAAGAGATCATCCATATCTGATGAAAATTTTAACTTACTAATGTTCATGAGGGAAAATAGCAGTCACATGACAAATATGAAAGTATGATAGAGTAATAGAATACATACATACGTTGGCGTAATCGTCATGATAATAGGTTATAGAAATATATTCCTCGCTTCCTATTGAACATCAATTAAAACAACGATATTATGATCCCAAATTAATCATCATATTAACTATAATACTACATCTATATGGTAACATTACCTACCATAGTCCTCATCATTATAAGGACCTTTCATTTAAGTACTCATGTATATAATATTAATAATACTGATATATTTATCATTATAGATCATTAATAAAACTAATTGAGCAGAAAAAAATATAAGTCAAATACATACATATAGTAGAATACATTACCAACGAATATTACTATATCCAGGCCCGCGATATAGTGAGGATAGGCGGTTAGTAGCTCCCTAAATACCCAATAATTTTTTAGGTTTAAATAAATAATGAAATTAATATCGAAGATATATTTTACTAAATTCATTAAATAATTTTATATGAAAAGTTAAAAAAAAAACTCAGCTTTGCGACAATCATAAATTAAAAGACAAAATCGACCACCACACTCTAACATATAAAACTATAGATTCACCTATTAGAAATTACTCGCTCCTACTCTGAGACTTCCAGAATAGTAAACATCTTTACCCATCGCGACAATTGACAGTCATTTCCTACCGTCAACTTATAATGGAGAAGGCCATTCTTTCCCCTACCCTATAATAATCGCCATAATACTACATGAAGATCTAATCTTCGTTCTCCCGATTCTTCCGTAAATCAAATGTAACGAAAATGCTTGTGCAGTTTCTTTGAAATTGTTGGCATTGACAAAACGAGTCTCGCTGCCTCTCCTGTACTATTGAAATTCAACTTTTATATAACTCTTCATATAGTGGTATTTAGCACATGAAACTAGTCATACATAAAATTAGTGCACAATAATGCATAATGAGTAAGTGCATAGATTATATTAGTTAAAAGAAAGAAACACAGACTATAAGAAACTTATAGCTATAAACGGATAGAGCATCTAATTTTAAAAAAAACAAATGAAAGGCCAAGAAGATCTAACTCAATAATGATGTGATCTATAAACCCAGATATACGATATTTGATAAATATGTATCCAAAACAAGCCTTTTCATACATAATTAACAGTAGGCGCATATACGTACTGTAGTAATTATATTAAAATATGTTTTTCGCAGTGTCTTCGTTAGCAAGAACTAAACGCAGGAAAAACCAACCTACTATAATAGTACACTATATGTAAGTATAAATATAATAAAATATAGGTAATATAAACAAATGTATATTTTATAATGAAATAACTAATATAATAAGCCGCCGAGTACTATATAACACCTATGAGATATATATGATATAATATAACCTTCCATAAATAAAAGTGAAAACTAAAATACGTAATATATAATAAATATCCTATATATAAATATTAAATAGTATAATATTAAACACTCTGCCTACCCAAAATAGTGGCTGTGCCACTGAAATAAAGATAGAATAATATATATATAACCTCCTATCATAAAAAAAAAAAGTAAAAAGTATATTAAATATATAATATATAACCAGCCTATTAACTTAAATATATATGATATAATAGATAATAAATAATAGTAGTAAAGGAGCAGATTATTATACTTTCCTAACTACCTAATAAATATATATACTATATAAACTATATATATTTATATATATATTGTGGCGTCGGGGCAGGCAGGCTGCTAGCTCCCACTGATGATCCTAAGCAGCGTCCGGGACAAGACCGCCACTTCTCATGACAACGCTTCAACTCTTCAACAACAAACATCCACTCTATAAAGGTGGTTTCAGACAACTACCTCCACATCCCTGTGAGAAAATTGTGACCCACAGAGTGACAAAGTAAATGCCAAGTGTTGATATGCACAACGAACTCAATCAAGCAGACATCAGATATCAAGTTAATCTATCATAAACTGGCGCGCTACCTCTGTTTGGTCATCCTGCTGCCGCCAGTACGTGCTTCTCACTGCCAGGTGGCTTGCACCAACTGCAACGTAAGGAACTCCACAGAGTGGCGAAGCCTCTCAGTGACCATCTAATGGTGTGCAAACCAACCTTGCTCTGCACCTGACAGCTCCACCTCAACTCTACTAAACGACGTTGCCTTTCCAGTCGCGAAAGCGCGAGTTGCTCTTGGGCATTGTCACTGGGAGAGTATCTGTTGGCGTCATGGGGGCAGAAGTTGGCTGCTAGACCCGCACTGATTGACACCAATAAGTGTCACCTCCGGCTACACAAGGCAGAGCCACTTATCATGACACAACGTCCTTACAAATCTTCAACCAGCATAACAAAGCATCGCCTCCCATCTATTGAAATGTTTCTCCGACACGACAAACTAGGCTTACTACTCGCCGCTTCAACTAGCCCGGCGTATAAGCATATATAGCTAAGGCTCACTAGTCCAAAAACTAGACGGTCTAACACGTAATCATATAATATACTTAATACCGTATAAGTTATATAATACCATGATAAGATACAACGTATAGCTATATATATAAACGTAATGAAAACGGCTGTATATGTATTTAAGTGAAACTACAAAAATTAATAGAAGCGGGGAATATATAATAAGTACTATACTATTATGTAACTATATATTAATAAGCTTAAAACGGAACTCGAATATATACCTGAGTCATACTCAACTACAGGCACCTATGAGACGTAGCAATATAAAGAAAGCCGGGAGTATAGATACCTAATTAGTAGGTGAGTGACGTACCGGCATATAGAACGCCGGATATATATAATATAGCAATAGCTATAAGTATAGCGTAGCTAAATAATACAATAAGACGTCACAATAATCGAAATAAGAGTTATACTATACATATATAGGCTACGTATAACAATAGGTACGTACATAATAGTAGTATCATGATACGTATAGCTACCGAGTATAACAGATATAAGAAGTATAGTCTGATATTAGTAGAACAGGAGCCGAAAATAAAGAAAAACCTAGCCCGTATAGCCCCAAGCATATGATAACTACCGTGATTAGTAGAGAGGGTAATATATATACTAGAAAAGCAAAGGTAAAATATAGGAATAGTCGATACCCACACCCACCGCACGCTTAGTATATCTACTTATGTACAGAACTATACTCATCCACATAATATTCTAATATACTTATAGGGAGTAAATAAAGTTAAGACTTATTAACTATATTGATATAAATATATTTCCTTTCAAACAAATTACCAAAAAACAAATCATATTTTTATTCTGTTTGTATTTCTTAGATAGTACTTAGTAGGGAATTTAATAATATGTTATACGTAATATTATTATTATTTTTTAAATAATTACTTCATATTTACGCTTACTATATTATATACTTTTAGTTTAGTAGTAACTACTCATATTTATCCTATATATATATGTTTATTTAATGTGAACTGTGAAGGCAAAACGATATAATAATATATATATATATATATATATATATGTATAATGAGATATTGACTTTATGCAATACTGTAATATCAAGGAATTGTGAATGCTTAGTATTACTAATTACGTATATTGAACATTTGTTGTAGATCTGAGTCTTGAAAATTTACCTACCTGTCATAATTGAAAGTAATAATTAATTAGATAGTTTACAGAGTGAAATTAGACGATTGTCCAACCGATTTTATAATTTGGCTAGTTATTACTATCCCGAGGAGAAAGCTCCTTATGAATTTATAAAAGTCTTATTGCCTCTGAGATGCGGCTAGCTCAGCGCTGCCATTTCGCGCCCGCGAGAAGCCACAGAAATCTCTCACATTTTAGTGACACTCCGCGAGAATCACACTCACGCTCTCCGAACCTGGAGCAAGGACGTTCGAGGCTTCGAGTCAGCATGTCAGGGTGAGAGCCTAGGTAGTGCACTACACTATATAAGGTCAGCTGGAAGGAAGTGAGCATATCAGACCACCTCCTCTTTACTCTTACGTGGCAGTTATGGTCACGTCTACTTGCTACGCCAGTCGGATTAAGCAAACTCAAGCTCCCACAAGGTCAGGACATGGAGTCAGATGACCGAACAGAGTAGCGCCCAGTAGAAGAAAATAAACTATTGATATTGATAGGTTAGTTTTATGAGATTGATCCGAGACATCGCGCTGGTCGACTGAAGAATCTCGCAGTTGAAGGCCCCTTCTGTGGGTCGCATCGGTTGATCTCAAGTATAGCCTCGATCGGGTAATCTCCCATAGTGGAGGTAAGACAGTTAGATTGATGTAAACGTTTCGGTGTGAAGCGTTTGTGGTAAAAACAAACTCTTCAGGAAGAAGCACTTTGGGCGGAGTGTCAACCATCACGTAATGCTTTTTACACGAGGGGGCGTGAGAGCAACAGTGTAGACAGAAGCCTCTTCACTGCGTTGCCTGGTCTGTATTCTCTTGATGTTGCCACGTCCATGGCTATCGTGGTCATCTACTGGTGGTCACCAAATTTGATAAACACGTGTTATGGTTACGTCTTTTGATATCTATTATCACCTCAATTGAAGATATCATAGTAATATGTTAAAAGAGACGTGAAGGTCTGATTGTCATCTAAACGTAGGAGTTTTCTTCTCGGAGTGCTGCTATAGGATCTCACTCCAGTTGAGGGCTAAAGCAGCAAGGACCTACCGTTAATGACTCCTCACATGATATATAGTATAACTATCTAATCATTATAAATATTATATAATTAATATTATTAAATAATAATATAAATATATATATAGATATAATAATTAATATATATAATATATATAATATAATAAGATAATATAATATAAAAAACCTCCTCCTCCACAAAATGGAGAATAATGAAATATGATATATCACATAATATAAAAATCGTTTTAACAATTTTAATAATTTACCTTTATTTAAAACGTTAGTGATAATTTTCAAATCTTCCCTTAATTATACAAAAGAGATAGAACTACATTTGAATTTAATAATTTATTATAAGTGATTCACAAACTGAAATATTTTTTAAATTATAAAATATACGTTATTCTGAGTACACTCTGGAAATATAAAATATTATGAACTGACAATTTATATCAAAATGGTCACAACCTAAGAATAAATATTGCTTCACTCCTCACGAACAGCACTCCGCCTATGGCCCACCCGCAAAAAAATCATTGATTTTTTTATCGGAACTGAGTTTATTACTAAACTGAGCTTTTTACTACAAAAAAAGCCACAAGGTCAATCTTCTACCTCTTTCTTCAATCTCTTCGCCGAATCCGTATTCCTTGAATAATATCTAAATTTATGAGTCCGATAAGGGATTAGAAATATCAAATATTATAAAAATATTTATAAAACTCATATATTTAAGTGATTTAACTCAATAGAGATAATAAATGTAATAAATAATAAAGGTATCGACAGTGCAAGAGCATACATCTTTACAAATCAACACTACTAACACCCAATGTTTCAAACAAAGATCAGTGTTCAAAAAACATGATTATAATTTGTATGTTCTGATGTAATATTCGTCATATATATACAAACTACAACCAGGTTAAGGTATTTGTTTTGGATTCTTTTGAGAAAGAGAAAAAAAAAATTCCTCAGATCGTTTATTTTTGATGTGTTGAAGATCGTTACGGGTCAACGTGCGAAATATAATTGTAGACAATGACATTGTTTATTTATGTAATACGCAATAAGTATAATAATATATCTATGTAAAACCTAGCCCTAGTAATCTGAGTCCTCAAAAATCTTAATATAAAGAGAAGCATTATATTCTAAATGACCACACACTGAAACAGCAACACTAAAGAGATTTACAGACTAACAGATGAAAAACATTTAAAGATTTACATCACAAAATAAATGTAACATGTTACAAGATGATTTAATTATTTTACATTATATATTTATAGTGTGGTTGAGATTAAAGAATATATGTAGAATATGAAAGAATAAATATTATTAATAATATTTTATATTTATATTGAAATTAAAATCATTTAGATATTGACTAATATTTCGACAATTTAGGTATGGCAGATAAAGTAGCATACCGAATAATATACTATATATATAGTATATATATAGTGAGGGTGTATATACTATATATATATTAGAAGAATAAAAGATTTTTTAACATTGATAAGATATAAGTAAAAAAATAAAGTAAATAACAACTACTACATTAATAAGTACTATATCGTATATACTATATTACAGGCGATACAAGAATAATACCCCTCATATATAATATACTCATAATAACTAAGTATATAACTTACACCCCGATCTATATACACAAGGTGGAGCAATCCTCCACAGCGCGGTTAAAGCGAATATGAATCCGTTAATTATACTCAGTTAAAGTTCTTCCCGTAACTATATAACGCTTTCGTTAATATTCGAGACCAGTAGACCGGACTATTAAGAGTTTAACACTTTTCCCACTACATCCGCTTAACCGTTAACTTAATTACGAGTTAATAAAACAAACATTGCTTAAGGCATATTCGAGTTCTCATTGAAGAGATCACACTTTTGTATTCACCAATACATGTCCTAGAACGCTCCTCTCTCAATGCTACGAAGAATGTGTTGTAGATATTTACGTCGGTTCACCTATCCAGCTTTAAGTAATGTTTAGACACAGGTTGAAAAAAGACCGAGTTTTGAGGGAATGTGCTTACCGACCGAGGAAGGGAGGGCGGGAGTGGTGTGGAGAAGCAACACGAAATGAGAAACGGCTACGCCGTGAAAAGTGGTGAAAAGAACGCAGCAGAAACTCTGAACAAACGGGCACAGCCCCACGAACGACGACCAACCCGGGCCCAAGGATCAAAAACAAGAGGCAACAAAAGGAATGTGGAAGAACAACAGACCCCACAAGAACGACTGAACCAACCACCCAGTAACCAAAGGGAACAACAAAATGCGCAAGAAATGAAAAGCGAAGAGCCACGAGCACGGACCAAGGATAAGGAGCCGAAGCTGCTACCCGAAGCACCACCCATCGAATCTCACACTAATAATTCTTTCGATGTCTTAAATACTAGCACTGTCCTCTAGATAGTTGAAAGCACGCACATGTCCAACCTAGTTGAAGAAATGGAAGCCGCTTGATCCTTCGAACGTATACGGCCATAATAGCTCTCATAGGATCTATGCTAATCTTTGAAACCCTTCTCAACTCTCACTTCTTAGACATCTGGAATCTCATCTTTCCGATCGCTAGTACGGTTTTGGTGTTCAAGTCTACTGGCGATATACTTCCTTATTTAACCCGATTTGTGTTTTTCCGCTCTTAGGAACTACTGGGAGACCTTTGCGTAGTGGCGCCTGACATATCAAAAAGCATTTGAACCGGGTATGGCACGCATCATTGCCTTCCAAGCAGGACTTCCTTTTCCTCCCTTCTCTTGCTTAACTTATGTCTAGCTTTCTTTCAAGTCAACCTAAGACATACAGCTATGGTTGAGACGACTCTTCCTGTATATCTGTGTAATAGTGGTGTGGTCGTCTAGGGGTTTTTCGTTATCTCATTCTCCAATACCATATATTCAACATACTATTAACATTAAATGAAATCTTCTCACCTGCACCATCTAACTCTAATCCCACTCACATTGCGCAGATGACTCAGGAACCATCATTCTTCAACATCATATTCAATTTCCTATCATCCAACTAGTGTTACTTCAAATAGAATGCCTCTTCGTCTTAACTTTACCGAATTTATAAAATTCTCGATAGCTGAAAATAGAATTTGCGTGTGAGGTGGAATCTAAACCTTGTGAAATTTCAATTCTTATAAAATAAACCGCAACTTTACTTACAAATCTCCTCTGCTTTTAAATACCTCATAGAAACATTCCTAATCTTATTTGAAGATATCAATTTCGTCTCTCTCATCATTTTTACACCACTCTACTAACCAATTTAACATAAAAAAAATGTACTGAAAAAACGTACTGAAGAAAAACAGATAATAGCTGAGGGCTGCCTCAAAGAAACTGCGAGTTCTGTTTAGAGATTGCGGGAATTTTTTTCCCTCTCAGTTACTCCAGCTATACAAGGGTCTCAATACACAGGCGGCTTGATAGATACGGTGTCTAACAGTATCTGGGGCTCTCTGGCTATTCACCCGGCTTAATTGGAACAGGATCTGAGTCAAGACGCCAAAAGCTTGATAAAACATGCTCTATAAGCTTTTCAGTTCACTTGACCTCATCTTTGCGCGCGATTTGTGCTTATCCTTTCTATAGGCTATCCAGCGGCAGGTGTTCGAGAACTTACCACTCGCGTACCACACTTTACGGACGCCCTAGTAGCCACATAGGGATTGCTGTATGTATACTGCGCACGAGTTATTGTGGTAGAGTGATGTAGGGTAACTCAGAGGCAGATTTTGCTGACAAAGAATGTTTCACTTTATTTTCCTAATCCGACGCACATGTTGTTTCAACATACTTTCCATCTCTGTTGTCTAGAGAAAAAGGAAGAAAAAAAAAGGGCCGCGCGCAAGGCACCGCGGCAAGCACGCGGGGCAATGCACGCGACGTGAAGGCCACGCGCGTAAGTTCTCGTCCAAAAACATCACGAAGGTGAACATGCCGAATGGAATACCAGGCCGGCAAAAAAAAGAATAAGAAGGAAAGAAATAGAAAAAGAGAAAGCTGAATTTTAATCTCCCCACTTTAAAGCCTAGGCGTCTTGTTCATCTGCTAATTAGAAGCGCTAAGAGATGAAATTTTTGCGCTGCAACATCCCCTCCTTTGAAAGATAAGTGCTCTTGCCGATGAGTGATGGTGAAAACTGTACAAAAAAAACATGCAAAGGAAAGTTCAAATGAAATTTCTTGACCTTGGATTATTGTGCTATAATTTGGCCGCTACATCTTTTTAGCCGCATAAAGCGCTATAATGACAACGTCGTCATTTTCTTTTTTCAAACTTTAAGGATAAAGTTAACGACGCTGGGAACTCTTCTCATTAACGGGTGCCACAACAACTTTGTTATAATTAGTTATGAGGTATATGTTATTAGAATATCTAATTTAAAATATATGGATTTAAGTCAAATATTTTTAAGAAATTATCCTACCAGATACTCAAAGGATCGATATACCCTATGTATATATAACTATATATAAAGTAGATAATAATAATATATATAAATATAAGTAGTACCAAAGTATAAATACATTATTATATGTTCTTGTGATTCTTCATAATTGCTAATATTACGTCACTCTGTACTTAGATGGTGAGTGAAATACGTACAATAAAACCCAAAATGTTAAATATAATTATATGTAATAATATATACTATATCATATCTATATTTAGTAGCCAAACCTTGGTCTTTACCAAAGAAGACTAAGGACCTATATATCTAATAAGAATATGTGTAGGTATAAGTAATATAACTATATATTAAGACATTAAATAATATATCAAATAAAATAATTAGTCATAAAAAACATGATTGTCGTAGGACAGCAAAATCAAGTGAAAAATTCAGTTAGAAAAATTCAATTGTATTGTTTCACGTCGACCATCCCTGCACAATAAGCACCTCTTTAATGTTGCTACTTACATTCTATTCAGGCTGACATCAGTGATCTTTCCAAGATGTCCCCACACCTCAGTCTTCCCACATCTATCTTAGTATAATTTCTTCACTCCTACAGGATTTCTCTGGTTACTTCTGGTTCCTTATTTCTGTCTCTTCTGCGCAAGTTGGACGTATATTATACGTGACTCCGCAATGTCCTGAGCTAATGCTGGAGGACCGGTTGCATGTAGCGGGCCGCGCCGTGGTTTCAGTATTTTATTATTCCAAATTGGTTCTGCAATCTACAAAACTCGGTGAAAGAGCAAAGGCAAATGGATTGAAAAATTACATGGAAAACTTTGAATTTGTTCTCAGGGGCTTTTATAATTACATTAATAACTAAGAGTACTCTTTTAGTTAAACGTTTGGTTTCGGAAAACTCTCTTCCAGAGTCACAG
Source organism: Trachelipus rathkii (assembly GCA_015478945.1). Taxonomy (NCBI): domain Eukaryota; kingdom Metazoa; phylum Arthropoda; class Malacostraca; order Isopoda; family Trachelipodidae; genus Trachelipus; species Trachelipus rathkii. The sequence continues at coordinate 3,593 of JABUQX010090669.1, read as the reverse complement.
TATATAGTCGCGATCTCAAATCAATAAGCAACTTACTGCTACATCTCACATAACGCATATATAATAGCCTTCACATTAAGAAAATAATTTTTGAAGAATTACTAATGGCGAATTTGCTTCTGCTATTGGCCCGACTATTGGTGTTCGTTTGATGCCACTTATTTCTAGAATCTTTACTTTTCTAAAACTAGAGAACGTCATATATTTGAATCAGTTCTCTCAGGATGAGAATTTAATTAAATCGATTTAGGTTTTTCAAACTGCTGTATTTTACCGAACATTTGGTGCATTCACATTCGTATTCGCCAATATTTAAAAAAAATAGATGGACAGTATTGTACCAATTTTGTCTATGTTCTCTCATACTTTCGTAAGTATACTGAACTCCAATTATAATTTCTTTCAACATCAACCAAAATGAAAATTGCAAAAAAACACACGAAATTTTTGTGTTTATACAATGATAGAAGAATAATCTCGCACAGACAGACTTTCTCCTTCTGAAATTTCAAAGCTTATCGCGAATGACCTCTTATGAAAGACAATTTGTGCTCGAGCTGAGAAGGAACTTGTATATTTCTAAGTTGAGTATTCGTTACCAGTTTGATGAGAGACAGGCCGCTTACTTAAAATTTCAATGACCGCCCTAGGCAAAAAAAAAAAAATCACCCTAAGAGCATATGAAAATTAGATAAGCTATACAAATACTCTCACTCTACGTAAATAGCGATACTATCATTATACTATATTTAAAAATAAACTTACGTTTTTATGAGTTTTATTTTGAAATAATTATTAATTTTATTTTATAAAAAATATAAACATTTTTTTATTGAAAAAATTAATTATATTATAAATACAAGAAAACGGCTTACTATACCTTTAAATATGCTAATATATTAAAAAAAACTGCTGTATGTCATAGCAGGTTATAATAGACTAATAGTAAGTTAAGTAGATCATAAGATACAATAATACTTATAATGCTTAGCATTACCCGGTGGATATATTAATAAGTAGTTATAAGAGGTACAAATGAATGATTACACCATACGTAAATATATATACTCATATACTATATATAATATATAAGTATAAAGATTAATAATAATATAATATAAATATAGTAATTATAATAGCCAAGATTAGCTATGTGATACACGTAGCCTAATAAATCAACGATACGAAAATAGTATATATATATTTATATATATATATATATATAAAAACCTACTTCCAAAAGGTGATATATATATATAGAGGAAATAAATAAGTAATATAGATTATATAGTATATTAATATACGTTATACTAGATATATACCAAGCTACGTAGGACGCAAAGTCACTCCACTACTAAGGCGGGTTATAGAACGACCAAGTAATATATAAATACTATATTATAAAGTAATACTATAGTATAAGGGCCATATAATAGTTAGTATAGAATATACTCTAGATGTACCAGCCGCCTAATAGTATGAACCGAATAATCACGAGTGAGATATAGTACGAAGATATAAGTACCATACCGATAATACATAAATATATCATCAAAGGTACGATTAAGTCTGATTCGTTTTTCCAACATTGTGGTTAAAGAATTGATTTTTTATTATTGTGGCCCTTGAAACATTTCAAATTTAGGTTTAATGTAATTAAATAAAATTTTAAACTTACTTTTTATTTTTAATAATTGTGATACAATCTCCATGAAGTATTAAAAAAGCGAATTGAAATATATCTAAATTTATGATTTGATTCATATTCGAACTAAACGTGGGAATGCGACCTTCTAACTTTTAAGCAGTTTGTACAGTGTTTTGAAATTTAAGGTATTAAGTGTGAATAATATAAATTTAACCTGATTACACGTTATGTTCGTTTTCTATGGTCTGTTGTTTGATTTGTGGTTGCTGTTTGTGCATGTAAATGGCAGATTTCAACCAGGGCAGGCTTACATATACGACTTTACTAACATCCAGCTGGACTAATGCAATACTAACTCGCCATAATCATGGAATACCACCTCTCATAACTTAACTTTTAACCTTTTTTTTCCTCCTGACCCAGATGGCTAGGAATTATCCTCTAACTCGTTTATATGTCCAACTATAACTTATTTCATAATTTCCGTCTGAAGGCGTGGATTATGTGCCCTATGTAAACATAACACTTCCTGTAACACGCTTAAGAATCTCAATCTCCTAACTTCGACGTTCTGCGACCTAAGATTTTTCTTCTGCTACTTACAATAATCTTGTTTCTGCTACTGTTCTCCTAACAGAACAGATTTTCACGCCTTTTGAAATTTACAACTTCTCACGAGACTGTTATTTTTCTCATCCAAACTGAGGTCCTCTATTTGGGGATTTCAATGTACATACAAAACACTGAATGGTTTGGTCCTCTCATACTGATTTTAGTGGAGGAGGCCGAATCATTCAGCATTCTCAACGACCTGAACAACTATTAAAGAACACACACACATTCGGATCGTCCCAACCAATTCTGAACACACTTGAACTATGTTTTTACCACTAGTCATTCTCTCTATAAAATACACCACCTTCGCTCCTATGGTAAATCTGACCACAACCTTATTCTCTTAATTTTAATACTTCTCTCCAACAGTTCCATCCTGCCCTACTCGTTTTTCTGGCACTTTAATCGGGCCGATTGGGTTGCCTTACGTCGCTTCTCACTAACTAAAATCGGAATGACTGTTTTGGACTTCTGGTGAAGGCTTCGGTTTCTGCGATAAAGGTGCAACTGGAAGCGTTGAGGGATGAGCAGTTCTATTCCTTCTTCGACTTAAATTCTTCTCTCTTCATTAAATCATGTTCGATCGTGCTTGTTAGCTATGGGCCATTCAGGCTTTAGAGACCAGTGTGTGCTTACCTCGGAATTGAAAAATAATAAATCGTTTATTCCTACAACTCAATGTAATTTTCATTCAGTAGACAAATCGTTGCAGGGATCACCTCTTCGTATCGAGCCAAAGCGAACAGTTTCATCTCAAACGAAAGAGCGCATAACGTATAGGTTTTCCACTGAGAAAAATGCTTATTGGCCTTATGAAGAAAAAAAACATCTCTAAAACTTCATGTAAAATCTGCCTATCCTCTCTTCTAATAATTCGAATCTGACGGTTCTGTATGCATAATCTCTCCAACGTGAAAAACCAATCTCTTTGATCTCCTATTATATTCCTTAACCAACCGCGATTCTTGTCACTTCCTACCCCTGTCCCGCTTATCCTCTCCCGATGCTAATGCCTTTTGCCTGTGATTACATTTGATCGGGTCCGCCATGGAATACCTGAAATCTTCTGAACGTAAGAGGACCGGTGACCGAAGAGGCATTTACCTCCCGAATTGAGGAATGGTTCGCTTACTCGTTGATGACCCGCCGCCCCTCGTTCAAGCGAGAAATTTCTCTATGTTCTCAAAAACTGCTAAAACTTTCCCTCAGTTGTCTGTAATGGGGCAGCCACACGTACCAGATACATGCTTAAACCACCTCATATTCAATCTGCTCCCTCTTTTACTTCCAGAGAATTGCCTCTCTCCTTAATCTTTCGATTCTATTCTCG